>OZ018396.1:64298004-64400623 GCA_963969525.1 Ontholestes murinus
GAATAAAAACTCTATTGAAAATATTAAATCTAAATAACCAATCAATCGGAAATTGTTTAAATCAACTCTATCTATATTTTATATTGTGAATTAACCTTGAATGCCTAACTGAACATTGGCAAATTTTTTATGCTAATTTCTGTATCTACTCTGAATAATAATAATAATTTCTGATGTATTATTTCAGGTATTTGGTGTGTGAATCATCTGGTCGTATGTTTATTTTTAATTTAGTACGAGAGTGTTATCCGTTCCTTAAGATTACTTCATCTTTCTTACCGTATCCATTCCATTTTCATTTATCGATTAAATACTCATTGAAGTTCGTGTGCTGAGGACTGCTTATTAAGTTAACTCTGACTAAAAACATGATAAAAGAGGAAACAATATCGGACAAATAATTAAGTAATTAGATGAAATTGTTAAATTGTTAATTTTAAATTTGCTACATATAATTTATATTGTACGCTCGCACTATACTTTTATTTTGAGTTTTTTGAACACTGCTTACCCTCGAATTATAAAGAGTCAGTCAATTATTTTCCATCTATTTTTAGTTGTTACAATAAATATTTGTTAACGGTGGAGGTTTCTACTTCGTTATACATGATTCTTCGCAAATACTTTATTTTTAACTTGGTTTGTACTACACTGACTTAATTTAGTGACTATAGTTTCGACAATTTTAACTTGTCACTTCTAGTTTGATAATGATAAGTTAAAATTGTCGATACTATAGTCACTAAATAAAGTCAGTGTTGTACAAACCAAGTTAAAAAGTTTTTTATTTGTGATAAATATTTGTGATTAAAACATAATGAATTTTTCAATACAGTCTAAGTAAGAATTACCAAGTAGTAACAGTCACAACCATTCTCTTAAGAACATACAATATATAATGATTTTGAGAAATCAAATTAATTTAATGCGGAATTATCACATATATAGTAAATTAATTGGATGAGATAAACTTGATTATAAAATAAAGCACTACAACATTTTTTCATACAGTCTATTTAAAAGACCAAATATATATTTTCTTTGTTTATTGTACAAATAAAGCCATTTATAATTATTATATGTTTCGGACATAAAGTGACCATTATCAATGGTTTAATTATTAAAGAAGAAAGGTTTTTACTGTTTTATTTTATTATCACATATATCTCAGAGATATGCATAAAGCAACTTTATCTCTATTCCATGTATTAAACATTAAGGAGCCCAGCAGGTATTATCGATTAGCGGAGGTGTTAAACCTATGAATTATAAGTGGCAGGAAATAAGCTAGCGCAGTTTAAGCCATACAGGGTGGGATAGAGGCCACCCACCCACCCTACATATACATAAAAATTACAATTACTGATCGTCTCGCGGCTTGGAGTAAAATTAATTACAAACGTTTTTGAATGAAAAAGAAATTTAAAAGGTACATTTTTTGAGTGAGTAAATTATTAAAATTTTAATACATGATGGGTGGGTAAACTTCAAATCCAAATTATAAAGGATTAGCTACAAAAAGTCATTCATATTTAAACTTATATTTTGAGTAAGTTTTATTTTTTATTACATAAAAGGTTTTATTATTTTTAGTAGCAAAATCATCAACGACTAGCAATTAAAGTTATCACGTATATGAAAGGTGGGTGGGTGGCCTCTATCCTACCCTCCAGTCGGTAAAACATAAGCAAGAATTTTAATTAAAAGTTGTAAAATATATGTAAACAGAAAATAATTGCAATTTGTAGAGATTTATTCATACAATTTTTTCAAATAATTTTTGATGATGTTTAACTGATTGGAGGGTAGGCTAGAGGCCACCCACCTACCCTACATATACATAAAAATTACAATTACTGATCGTCTCGCAGTTTGGAGTAAAATTAATTACTAAATTTTTTGATTAAAAAGAAATTTCAAAGGCAAAATTTCTGCGTGAATAAATTAGCAAATATTTAATGCATGTTGGGTGGGCCGACTTTAAATCTAAATTAGATAATATTAGCTATAGATATTTTTATTTAAACTTAAGTTTTGATTTTATTTTCTTTTATATTGCATAAAATGTTTGATGGTTTTTATCAGCAAAATCATAACGAATATCAATTAGAGTTGTCATGTATATGTAGGGTGGGTGGGTGTTCTCTATCCCACCTTCTAATCAGTGAAACATAAACGTAAGTTTTAATTGAAAGTTGTAAAATATTAATAAACACAAAATAATTGCATTTTGTAGAGATTTATTCATACAATTTTTTCAAATAATTTTTGATGATGTTTTACTGATTGGAGGATAGAGGCCACCCACCCACCCTACATATACATATAAATTACAGTTACTAATCGTCTCGCGGTTTGGAGTGAAATTTATTACAATTTTTTTTGAATAAAAAAGAAATTCAAAAGGTAAAATTTTTGAGTGTATTTATATTTAAACTTAAGTTTGGATTATGATTTTTTTTATTACATACAAGATTTTATTGTTTTTTGTAGCAAAATCATCAACGAATAGCAATTAAAGTTATCATGTATATGTAGGGTGGGTGGGTGGCCTCTAACCTACCCTTCAATCAGTAAAACATAAGCGAGGGTTTTAATTAAAAGTTGTAAAATGTAAATCAACACAAAATAATTGCAATTTTTAAGATTTATTCACACAAATATTTCAAATAATTTTGGACGATGTTTTACTGATTGTAGAGTGGGATAGAGGCCACACACCCACCCTTCATATACATAAGAATTTTAATCGCTGATCGTCTCAAGGTTTGAGGTACAATTAATTACAAAACTCTTTGAAAAAAAAGAAATTCAAAAGGTAAATTTTTTTTAAGAGAAAATTAATAAAATTTGTATGCATGATGGGTGGGCAGACATTAAATATAAATTAGATAAGATTAGCTGTAGAATCTTATTTGTATATAAATTTAAATTATGATTTATTTTTGTGTTAGATACAAGACTTTATTGTTTTTTGCAGCAAAATCATCAACGATTTGTATTTAAAGTTATCACGTATATGTAGGGTGTGTGGGTAGCCTCTATCCTACCCTCCAATCAGTAGAACATAAACGAAAGTTTTAATTAAAATTTGTAAAATATGAATAAACACAAAATAATTGCAATTTATAGAGATTTCGTCATGCAATTTTTTCAAATAAATTTTGATGATGTCTTACTGGTTGGAGGGTGAAATAGAGGCCACCCACCCACCCTACATATACATATAAATTACAATTACTGATCGTCTCGCGGTTTGGAGTAAATTAATCACAATTTTCTTTAATAAAAAAGAAATTAAAAGAAATTCAAAAGGTAAAATTTTTGAGTGTATTTATATTGAAACGTAAGTTTGGATTATGATTTTTTTATTACATACAAGATTTTATTGTTTTTTGTAGCAGAATCATCAACAATTTGTATTTAAAGTTATCACGTATATGTAGGGTGGGTGGGTGACCTCTATTCTACCATCCAATCAGTAAAATATAAGCGAGGGTTTTAATTAAAAGTTGTAAAATGTAAATCAACACAAAATA
The DNA here is from genome assembly GCA_963969525.1 of Ontholestes murinus. Classification (NCBI taxonomy): domain Eukaryota; kingdom Metazoa; phylum Arthropoda; class Insecta; order Coleoptera; family Staphylinidae; genus Ontholestes; species Ontholestes murinus. The sequence continues at coordinate 64,301,544 of OZ018396.1, forward strand.
ATTGCAATTTTTATGATTTATTTACACAAAAATTTCAAATAATTTTAGACGATGTTTTACTGATTGTAGAGTGGGATAGAGGCCACCCACCCACCCTACATATACATATGAATTTTAATGAGTGATCGTCTCTCGGTTTGCAGTACAATTAATTACAAAACCTTTTGAATAAAAAAGAAATTCAAAAGGTAAAATTTTTAAATAGAAAATTAATAAAATTTGTATGCATGATGGGTGGGCAGACATTAAATATAATTTAGATAAGATTAGCTGTAGAATTTTATTTGTATATAAATTTAAATTTGGATTATGATTTATTTTTTTTGTTAGATACAAGATTTTATGGTTTATTGAAGCAAAATCATCAACGATTTGATTTTAAAGTTATCATTTATATGTAGGGTGGGCGGGTGTCTTCTATCATACCCTCCAGTCGGTAAAATATAAACGTGGGTTTTAATTAAAAGTTGTAAAATATAAATCAATACAAAATAATTGCAATTTATAGAGATTAATTCATATAATTTTTTAAATAAATTTTGATGATGTTTTATTGATTGGAGGGTGAGATAGATGCCACCCACCCACCCTACATATACATATAAATTACAATTACTGATCGTCTCGCAGTTTGGAGTAAAATTAATTACAAAACTTTTTGAATAAAAAAGAAATTTCCAAGGTAAAATTTCTGCGTGAATAAATTAGTAAATATTTGATGCATGTTGGTTGGGCCGACTTTAAATCTAAATTAGATAATATTAGCTATAAAAAATTATTTATATTCAAACTTAAATTTTGATTGTATTTTATTTTTTATTGCATAAAGTGTTTAATTGTTTGTAACAGCAAAATCATCAACGAATAGTAATTAGAGTTATCATGTATAAGTAGGGTGGGTGGGTGGCCTCTATCCCACCCTCTAATCAGTAAAACATAAGCGAAGGTTTTAATTAAATATTGTATAATATAAATATAGCATAATTATATATTTATATTAAAGCAAGTTAATGATTCTTAATTCTTATAATAGTTTAACCCGCATAGCAACAAATTATGTTAAACAGTAAACATTTTTTTATTCAATCATTAGTTAAAAGTGAATATATTGTATCCTATTAAAAAGTAGTGTATAATTTTTATGCATAAAAAATATTTAACGCTCATTAATTAAGAAAAAGTTTTTATTGAATCAGAAATTTATAAATTGCACGGAAAATTTAGCAAACGGCGTAATACAAAAACATACGTCGACTTTTTTTGCCCATTTAGAACCGATTTAAGTCTTTCGACGATGAAATGATTAATGTCGCAATGCGGGGGTGCATTGTTAATGTGGCCACTCGAGTTTTCCATTATAAATGTCAACATAGGAAAATTATTAGTAGGCTAAAATTTCGATTTGCTCTTGGCGAATTGAGTACATATTGTGTTACTTAAAAATGTATGGCACGTTTTAGATTAGTAATGTACTTTACGTGATGACGTTTATCAAGCGGGGGCTAGTTAACATTTAATTTTAATTGATTCGGTCTGTATTTATTAAGTGAATAAACGATTGGTATTAATTGAAACAGTGTTGAATTGGATTGGAATTGGCAATATAATTCTGGATTACGTGAATGCCGTTCGAACTCGATTATTTAGTTTGTGTGTTCTATTTTAAATAAGTAGGGATTTTATGAAAAACTCAATTCGGTAACGGGTGCAGTTTACGTTTATTGCTGCGCCGGGTTAATAAATGATCGACGAAAAAATGTTGCATGTGTAATTTCACAATATGTAGATAGATATGGGGTTGGTGTAGGGATATAGATTTCAGTGTATGTAACGGTGGTGCAATAAAAACATTTAATGGCACAGATATTCATCATTACATGTATGGATTTAAATTCATCTATATGCGCCAATAAACTGTATATCATTACAAGCATCGGCTTATTGAAAACGCAATCCGCATAATGGCAAAAATACAATATTGTATCATAACTCAAACTAGTTAATTTAACATATTGCTGTTGTACTGTAGCACTCTTATCATGTTACTATAATTCATACGGGGATGTGTGTGTGTGTGAGTGTGTGTGTTTATGCTGGTATTAAATGTTGGGCTGTGATAGCGGCAATGCTGGAATCTGTACTGCTACAGCTGTTAGCGTGATTAACAATAAAATAATTCAGTGAATCACAAATCATGACTAATTTGACTACCGGGGGAAGTTGCCTGTAAATTTGGAAGTTGGAAATGTCCGGCGTAACTGCGAAATTATACACACACTGTATTTCTTGTACAAACAATTCGGTTCACTTATATTGTTTAGTTAGACTGCTCACTGGTCACATTCACACCACCAAACGATGTAAAATACTATTATCTTTGCTTAATTTACTAACGGCTTATTATTATATATTAACAGAACGAAGTGAAACACTGTTTGCTTTCAACGCCCTTGCGATAATGTGAACAATAATACACCTGGATCAATTTTAATTACATTCCAGCCCATTATACCAAGCACTGTTATTAATTGTCTGACTTACCGTGACATTTAAGCGCACTGCTATGAAATGTATACACTGAATGAAGTAATAATATAATAATACACATTCATATTTGTTAAAGACACAAACGTAGTTTATAAACGGTTATATTAATATATTTATATGTATTACATTATGTACTTAATAGTAATAAAAGCTTGGCAAAACAATAGACTAAGATTGCGTTAATATTTACGTGCTTGAAAATTATCGTAAAATGTCGTTGGAGTATTATAAATTGGACCCTGCACATTACTTCACAGCACCTTAGTTTACTTGAGATGATTTGTTAAAAATGACAAATGTAAAATTAGTATTATTACCAATTATAGATATGTTACATTATTTCAAAAAAGGTTTAAGTATGTGCACTCAGAGGAAAGCTTAAGCCAATGATTGTTTTATACCAAATTTTAATAATTTATACTTCATACATTTTTTATTTAGATGCTACAAATTTGTATGGATACGCTATGAGATGTAAACTTCCCATTGGAAAATTTCGTCGGCTAAATCAAGATGAAATTAATAACTTTGATATCACATCAGTAGCCGATGATGACACAATGGGTTATGAGCTCGAAGTTGATTTAAAATATCCAACAACTTTGCAAGATTTTCATAATGTCTCCAGAATCAGTAATATCTCCAAATTCAAAATATCCAGTTGCCGGTGCTTCGCGCCGGTAACAATGTTATATTTATTTGTATCCACATTTTATATTGTAGGATTTGATTACTATATCTTTTTTCGTTTTACAATGTTTTAATATATTTGAATAAATATATTAATTAAATTTAAACAAGTATATTTATTTTAATGAAGCAGTTAATTACATGTGAATTTTTTCTACCAATTTATGAAATCAGATGTTAGACTGTACAATAATCTCCTCTCATAAGATTACCGATTCTCGATACCTCTCCCTCCATGAGAAATTTGTTGACACTACAACCTCTTCCGGTGATTGGGAGGTTGCAAAATTTTTTTGAAATTAAAGAACCCTTTCCTTCTTCTGCCCCTCTCTTCACTTTTCCTTACCACTTTTCTTCCTCCTCTATCACCTCTTCTTCAAACGCCGCTCCAACTCCTCATCTTTTTCCTCCTTTCCCTTCACGAGAGGAGTAGGTTCTAGAATCGGCTGTCTCTACCTACTTCTAATTATACCATGTCTGCATCTCACAGAAGAATTATTTCAAAAATTGGTTTGAATAACAAAAATAGCAAATATTTTGTGTTTATTTACATTTTACAACTTTTATCAGAAACCCTCGCTTATGTTTTACTGATTAAAAGGTGGGATAGAGGTCACCCACCCACCCTACATATACTTGAAAACTTTAATTGTTATTCGTTGATGATTTTGCTGCTAAAAACCATCAAACCCTCTATATAATAAAAATTAAACACAATTAAAATTTAAGTTTAAATATAAATTAGTTTCTATAACTAATCTTATCTTATTTAGATTTAGAGTCTGCACACCCATCATGCATTAAATTTTTACCAAATTGCTAACTCAAAAAAATTACGTTTTTAATTACTTTTTATTCAAAAAGTTTTATAATTATTTTTTTGGAAACGAAGACGATAAGGAATTTATGTTTATATGTATATGTAGGGTGGGTGGGTGACCACTATCCCAAACATCTCCAACCTCCAAGAAGGCGAATCGTGTTGGTCGATCCCAATCCGAAAGTGATCTAAATACAACAGTTAGAAGTGATTGCAAAATTTGTTTGCTGTGTAATCAAGGGATTGAGTGCGACGTTTTCAAATGCGTAATATGCGATATGGAGTATCATCATGCTTGTGCTAAATCTGAGGAAAGATTTGGCATTATTGCTTGTGCTAAGTGTGAGAAGAATGGTACACAAAAATGTACTCTTCAAGTCCTTATTGCGTTGAAGAAAGAGATAGCTGTTCTAACTGTGGAAGTAAGTGATCAATCAAGAATTATTTCGAAGCAAAATCATAAAATAATTGTCAAATACTAAATTATGCAGACGATATGAACCTTTTAATCAAGGGGAGATAATTTCATGGAGTTTACTGAGAGTGATACTTCTAGTGCACTTGAATTGGAATCATGGTTTTACCTTAACAATCTAGTTTTATATAAATCCAAAACATCATGCATACTATTAAAAACTCATCAAAATCATTAGCAACACCAGAGTCGATTACATTGAATTCAAATAAATATGATTTTGCATTGAAGACAAAATGTTTGGGTATTATTATTGATCACACCCTTTCATTTACAAATCATATTGTGACGCACTTTTTTTCTTATTGTACTTATTGTAATTTAAGATAGAAATAAAGACTATTATTATTATTATATAGATTACTTGTGCAAACGAATAAACTCCAATTGCTATGGACTGTGTATTTTAATAAGGAACACAAATAACGAAATTGGAAAATTGTTTTATTTCGCTAATATTCAATTAAGATATAACATTATCATTTGGGGTGGTTTAGTAAATATAAATAGAGTATTTATAAGTTAAAAAAAAATCTATAAGAATTTTATTAAAGTTTAAATATTCTGCAACTTGCAGGGGTGTTTTTAGAAAATTAAACATCCTAACAGTTTATGGTCTTTATATATACGAGTGTATCAAATGCTTGTGGAAAAATAACATTTATTTTGATAATGCTTTTTATAACACGCATTATGAAACTAGACGTGGTCGTCAATATAATCTACCTAAACAGATATTAAATAGATACAATGCGACTTAAAAATCTATAATAATATTTCAGCTGATATAAAAAACATTAGAAACTACACAAAACTTAAAAATAAAATATTCTCTATATTATGTATATATATATATATCTGTCATGCTGACATAAACAGCCAAAACGTCTCCCCTAAAAAGGGATCAAAATGTAAATACAAGTATTTAAAAAAAGAATAAAGGTGTCCAAGAGGATATTTACACCCTCATCATCATAGACCAATACAAGGGTTAGAGTGGAAGAACGTCGCAGCTGCACGAACTCCGCCCAGCTTCATCCAGTCAAAATTTTTGTACGTTTTGTTTTATATTTGTGTATATTCATATGTATTTATTTTTTGGAATGAAAGCTAAAGATTAATAAACATAAACATAAACATAAACATAAACATAAACATATGTAATATGGAACCTTATAGTATGACTGATTTCTTTAGTTTCAAGTTTGTTTCTTAAATTGATATTGTTCTTTTTTCCTGATGATTTACATGCAAAACTATATTTTGTATAATTGTCAATTTAAATAAATTATTTACTTACTTACATCATCTAAAATTATTTGAAAAATGTGAATGAATAAATCTCTGAAAATTGCAATTATTCTTTGTATATTTATATTTTCCTACTTTTAATTAAAACCCTCCTTTATGTTTTACTAATTCGGGGGTGGGATAGAGACCTATTGCTAAACTTATTTAATTTAGATTTAGAGTCTCCCCACCCATCATGTAATAAATTTTTACTAATTTACTGACTCAAAAATTTTACTTTATTAATTTTCTTTTATTCAAATTTTGCATTTAAAGTTATTGCAATCTGTGATGCATTCAGTAAATAAAATTAATATGTGTATGTACGAAAAAATGGGCGGCTGGTCTCTATCCCACCCTCCAGGCAGTGAAACAACATAAAGAATTATTTATAATGTTTAAAAATTGCAATTATTTTATATTTATTTATCTTTTACAACTTCTAATTAAAACCCTCGCTTATGTTTTACTAATTGAAGGGTGGTATGGTCAAAATTTAGGTTTAAATATAAATGGCTTTCTATGGCTAATCTTATCTAATTTAGATTATATGTCGGCCCACTTATCATGCATTAAATTTCTATTAATTTCCTCACTCAAAAATTTTACCTTTTGAATTTCTTTTTTATCCAAAAAGTTTTGTAATTCAATTTATTGGGAACGAGACGATAAGGCATTAATGTATATATGTATATGTAGGGTGGGTGGGTGGACTCTATCCCACCCTCTAATCAGTAAAACATCATCAAAAATTATTTGAAAAATTTGAATGAATAAATTTATGAAAATTGCAATAATTTTTTGTGTATTTATATTTTCCCACATTTAATTGAAACCCTCGTTTATGTTTTACTAATTGGAGGGTGAGATAGAGGCTGCCCACCCACCCTCAATATAAGGTGAGGTTGCTTAAGTCGTACCTCCTAAAAAAATAAAACTTAGGATTTATCAAATAAATATAAATTAAATGTTTATTCAGACCTTTCTTGATATTGGTATTATGTGTTATAACGAAACTAGAAAATCTATATATGTTTTCACGTAAAAAATTCAATCTTACATCAGTTCAACTAAGTCAACTTGTTTCCTAAGTCGTACAAACTTTAGCCTAAGTCGTAACACCTATATCCTAAGTCGTACCTAGGAGTTCAATTAAACAAAGATAATAATTAAAATATAATTTTTATTCATAATGATGATATGCATTCAATTAGTACAATCATTACGTACAAATCTCTTTGTTCTTTTATTTAATCCAGCGCAAACATCGAATACCCAAGATTTACATTTCAAGCATTGAATCATGTTTTCCGTCCGAATTTCTCCACACATAAAACAAAACCAATCGCTTTTCTTCTATTAAATTTTTGATGCCAATTCTTTGTTATTAATTATTTCTTCTTTTATTTGTCGTATTTTTATGCTTTCTAGGCGTGGGCATAATTTTGACTGACGAGGTAGAGCCTCTTTGTAACATTTTGCTTTGGTTTATTATAGGAATCGGAGCTAAAGTATTTAATTGCAGTTTTATTTCTTTATTATTGATGTCCTATGGAATAGTGCGTAAAGAGTTTTCAATCACAACTGTAGAAGCGTAAATGTCGTCATCAAATTCATGTTTGTTGCATGGCCAAATTCCGGTAGATTTAAAACCATTCAAAGCAATATTTATATGAACTGATTTTGAATATGCAATTCCAAACAGTTCTGACATAGTAGTTTGTTTAATTGTGTTACCAGGATTTTTTCTTAACCAAGAAGTTAAAGCTTCGTTAAAATTTGTTTTTAGATATTAAAAAAAAATCTGTCCAAAGGTTAAAATCGATGGGTTTTATGAGTAAAAAATGAAAACATTATAATGCCATACTTTCAAGCTAGTTCTATAGCTTCAATATTTTTTCTATGGGTAGTGTGTCCATCCAAAAGAAGAAGTATTTGCTTATTGTTACTGTTCTCCAACTTTGTATACTTGATACAATTTTCCAACTATTGAACAAAAAGTTCTAACATTATCCACCCAATTTAGAGCATCTAAATATAGTACCCGATGGTGCTCCTTTCTTTAAGGAATCGTTCATCCGCATGCGTTTAAATATTAATATATTCACCTGCAGCATTCATACAGCATATACATCTAGTAGTAAAACCCTTTTTACCACTTGTCAGTGCACCAACGTGATGTTTGCCTTTCTGGGCAATTATTTTGGATGCATTTTAAACAGTGGATAATCAATTTTTATCAAAAAATCCATAAATACATTTTTTATGTTGCTTCTGGAGTACATAAAGATAAACAAGGATTATCCTTCGTGCATTTATAGTACCACTTCTTCCCTGCAATCTCTTTTTCTTTATTGAAACGGCTGTAATTTAAATTTTTCCGCCAACTGATAAGCAAGATTTCTTAGATCAGCTTGATTCTAAATTGAGATTGTGCGGAACCAATTCCTCCATATTTTTAGTTATACCCTTAGATTTTTCCAAATTTGATATTCTTATTTAATCCTTTAAAATGACGGCGTAACGTTGGTTAAGAGATATTATATTGTCGATGGGCTTCATTGAATCCAATAACTCCTTCTGATAATTTGTTTAACGCCTCGTTTATATTTTCTTATTTCCATCCATTATAAATTCTCTTTAACCGTATTGACATGATTATGGCTTAAAATATGAAGATGTAGGAAACATCATATGAGAGTAGGAAAAACAAAAAAAATATCTTACCAGTACGATTTAGGAATCTCATACAGGTACGTCTTCAGACAGAGTACATAAAAATTTATAACTAAATATAACTTCATATCGAATACTATTAAACAAATATCGTTTCGACCAAACGATTATGCAAATTGCACTGAATCAATATTTATTAAGAAACATAATTTTATCAATACTTTTATGCAAGATTTAGTACCAAAAGTATGCAGAAAATTATAAGAAAATTGAAACAAACTTGCTTGCTGTCAAATTGGTTTGTTTGCTTTAAATAATAATACGTCCCACGGCGTGGTTGACTCAGATGTATATTTGGTTATCGACGATTGTGCTGTTGTCGCTGTAGTTTGTGCTAAATGCATGTGGTACGACTTAAGCAACCTTACCCTACATGATAACACTAATTGTTAATCATTGATGATTTTGCTGCTAAAAAACAATAGAACCCTTTATGTAATAAAAATAAAACAAAATCAACAAAATCTAGATTTAAATATAAATGGCTATCTATTGCTAAACTTATCTAATTTAGATTTAGAGTCTCCCCACCCATCATGTAATAAATTTTTACTAATTTACTGACTCAAAAATGTTACTTTATTAATTTTCTTTTATTCAAATTTTGCATTTAAAGTTATTGCAATCTGCGATGCGTTCAGTAAATAAAATTAATATGTATATGTAGGAAAAAATGGGCGGGTGGCCTATATCCCACCCTTCAGGCAGTGAAACAACATTATTTATAAGGTTTATATGAATAAATTTCTAAAAATTGCAATTATTTTATATTTATTTATCTTTTACAACTTTTAATTAAAACCCTCGTTTATGTTTTACTAATTAGAGGGTGGGATAGAGGCCACCCACCCACCCTACATATACATGATAACACTAATTGCTAATCGGTGATGATTTTGCTGCCAAAAACAATCAAACCCTTTATGTAATAAAAAATAAAACTAAATCAAAATTTAGATTAAGATATAAATGACTTTCTATAGCTAATATTATATAATTTAGATTTAACGTCGGCCCACCCAACATAAATCAAATATTTACTAATTTATTCACGCAGAAATTTTACCTTTCAAATTTCTTTTTTAATCAAAAAGTTTTGTAATTAATTTTACTCCAAACAGCGAAACGATCAGTAACTGAAATTAATTTGCATATGCAGGGTGGATGGGTGGCCTCTATCTCACCCTCCAATCAGTAAAAAATCGTTAAAAACTAATTGAAAAATTTGTATGAATAAATCTCTAAAAATTGCAATTTTTTGTTTATTTATATTTTACAACTTTTAATTAAAACCTCATTTATTTATTTATTTATTTATTTATTTATTTATTTATTTATCTATCTTTGGTCTTCTTTTTAAAATAATACATATTAACAAATTAATATAAATAAAAAAACATACATAAAATTTTGGCCAAAAGAAGCACGGGCGGAGTTCACAATTAAATATGTTCTTCCACTCAAACCCTTTCTTGATCATGATGATGAGGGAGCTAGTATCCTCTTCAACATCCACAATCTTCTATATTTGCTTTGGTTCAGCTTTTAGTCCCCTTTTTTGGAGAGAATTTTTTGGCTGTTTAATTTTTTACTGATTGGAGGGTAAGATAGAGGCCACTCACCCACCCTGCATATACGTGGTAACTTTAAATACAAATCGTTGATGATTTTCCTGCAAAAAAAACAATAAAATCTTGTATGTAATAAAAAAATAAATTATAATCCAAATTTAAATTTCAATATAAATACACTCAAAAACTTTACCTTTTGAATTTTTTTTTATTCAAAAAAAATTTGTAATTAATTTTACTCCAAACCGCGAGACAATCAGTAATTGTAATTTATATGTATATGTAGGGTGGGTGGCTTCTGTCCCACCCTCTAATCAGTAAAACATATTCGAAAATTATTTGAAAAATTTGAATGAATAACTCTCTGAAAATTGCAATTATTTTTTGTTTATTTACAGAGAGATAATAACATCTTTATTCAGACAACTATATATACAATTAAAAACATTGACAAATGGAATATAATGGTAAGTCTGTCCGTTTGGGCTATCGACCCTCGGTCTTTCTGCCCTGTCTTGACTCTAAGTTATGTTTAAAAAATAAATATTTTTGCTAGCTAGCTTAACCGTCAGGATGATAGAGGATGTAGGTATTGTTAATATTAATAGAAGGGGAATGCGGTGTGATTTTATGGTGGGGAATAAAAAGTTTGGATTTGGAAGGGTTTACTTTCATTCGCCATTTGGAACACCAGGATTGGATTGCATCAAATGATGTTTATTTACATTTTCCTGCTTTTAATTAAAATCCTCGTTTATGTTTTATTAATTGGAGGGTGGGATAGAGGCCACCCACTCACCTTACATATACATGATAAATTTAGTTGCTAATTGTTGATGATTTTGCTGCCAAAAACCATCAAACTCTTTGTAATAAAAAATAAAATAAAATGTAGATTTAAGTTTAAACATAAATGATTTTCTATAGCTAATCTTATCTAATTTATATTTTAGGTCTGTCCACCCAACATGCACATTTTTTTTTACAAATTTCTTCACTCAAAAATTTTATATTTTGAATTTCTTTTTTATTCAAAAAGATTAGTAATTTAATTTATTGGAAACAGGGAGACGATAAGGAACTAATGTTTATATATGTAGGGTGGGTGGGTGGCCTCTATCCCAACCTCTAATCAGTAAAACATCATCAGAAATTATTTGAAAAATTTAAATAAATAAACCTCTGAAAATTGCAATTATTTTTTGTTTATTTATATTTTCCTACTTTTAATTAAAACCCTCGTTTATGTTTTACTAATTGAAGGGTGGGATAGAGGCCACCCACCCACCCTACATATATATTATAACTTTCATTGCTAATCGTTGATGATTTTCCTGCCAAAAACAATAAAACTCTTTATGTAATAAAAAATAAAACAAAATCAAAATTTAGGTTTAAATATAAATGACTTTCTATGACAAATTTTATCTAATTTAGATTCAAAATCAGCCCACCCACCATGCATCAAATGTCTATTAATTTCCTCACTCAAAAATTTTACCATTTGAATTTCAATTTTATTCAAAACGTTTTGTGATTCAATTCGTTGAAAACCGCAAGACAATAAGGAATTAATGTTTTTATCTATATGTAGGGTGGGTGGGTGGCCTCTATCCCACCCTCCAATCAGTAAAACATTATCAAAATTTATTTTAAAAATTTGAATGAATAAATCTCCGAAATTTGCAATTATGTTTGTTTATTTATATTTTCCTACTTTTAATTAAAACCCTCGCTTATGTTTTACTAATTGGAGGATAGGATAGAGGCCACCCACCCACCCTACATATACATGATAACTTTAATTGCTAATCGTTGATGATTTTGTTGCTAAAAACAATAAAACTCTTTGTGTAATAAGAAATAAAACAAAATCAAAATTTAGGTTTAAATTTATATAGCTTTCTATGTCTAGTCTTATCTAATTTAGATTAAAAGTTGGCCCACCCATCATGCATTAAATTTCCATTAATTTCCCCACTCAAAAGTTTTACCTTTTGAATTTCATTTTTATTCAAAAAGTTTTGTGACTCAATTCATTGGAAACCGCAAGACGATAAGGCATTAATGTTTATATGTATATGTAGGGTGGGTGGGTGGCCTCTATCCCACCCTCCAATCAGTAAAACATCATCAAAAATTATTTAAAAAATTTGAATGAATACATTTGTATGAGTGTATGAGTGAATGAATTTATGTGGATTGTATCTCACGTTGATAGTCTAATTGAGTAATAGTTTATTAATACATTGTTGTACACACTCGATAATATGGATTCTTTACAAATATAAATGTAATTATCTATACCAATTATTTATTTAGGTTTATATGAAACATAGTGTAAAAGTTGAAGGAAGGAAATATTCGCGAGTGCATTATATTTATTTTTAACGCAATCGATAGTGCTTTGGAACATTTATCAACATTTTTAATATAATGCACATGTGTGTTATTACATTCTTGATGATACTGTATACGTGTTCGGGCTATTGTTCTACGTGAAAGCAGTATAATAAACCTGCAAGTGCGCAATTACAAATAACATACAATTTTGAAATACATGCCGAACTTTAAACATTTATTGCGCAATACATTTGCAGATAGCACGTAAAGTTTATTAATATTTGTAAAATAATTCGTTTAAATGTTTATCATTTTCACGACAAGACGATTTTATCAAGTGTTCTCCATTTCGCTTCATTCATAATTTAGTGGAAAACATTTCAGAATACTAATGCTGGAATTTTGTATATAAATGACCCCCTAATAAACGGAACGGTATAATCTAAATACATTTTTTTAGTGAAGCGTGTTTAGAATGTCTGAAAAGGTGGTCGTATTGACCGCACAGATTAATAAAAAAGAAAAAAAAAAGGTGTCAAGGGCGCCGGCGGGGGGTTAAACGTGAAAATTACTACGAGAAAGCGCGGCGCAACGGGAGCAACGCCATTAAAAACTGAAATATGTTTAAATAATCAATACGGCCGGAATGGGAAATTACAAATTAAGTTAATTCAAATTTTATATCTCCCGTGCCCGCATCGATTACTAAATTTTAAGTTAGTGTCATTTTTAAATAAAATGACTGATCGTTTGAATGACAACGCTGACTTGATTGAATGCCTCTCTCGTAATGGATCCTTTAAATGCTGGAATTAACCCCCGGTTTTCCCGATCGATACCCTCACTTCGCCACTAAACAGTTAATTTTTTTTTTTGACGTAATTAATATTCAGATGTTAATTTATGCATTAAAATTATTTTACGATAACAACGAAAAAAAAAAAATAAGTTATTAATAATAAAATTAAAGTTGAAATTATTAATATAAAAAAATTAAAGGTACAACAAAAAATACTTATAAAATATGTAAAAGTATTGTTCAGAAACGCTTAGAATAATTAATTCTAATTATTACTATTTTTACTTTCCCTATATACGAAGTATATATAGGGGAAGTATTGTGATAGTGATTTTTTTTTGAAATTTTTTTTTGCGGAAATATCCGTTTTGAGATCCCCTGAGTTCACTAAACTAATTTCAGGAAAAAAAAAATTGTGTCTGTCTGTCTGTCTGTGCGTGAGTGCTGTATCTCAAAATCCACTGATCCGATTGAGATGAACCTTTAAACGTAAGGTTTTATCGTCAAAAACTGGAACTGAAAAGCTTTTGGTAAACATTCATAAACCGGAAGAGGGTGTTTACTCGAGGCGTTTTTTGTTCTTTTCCGATATTTTTTTTAATATGAAAAATATTACAAAACTTTTCAAACAAAAGTTAAAGAGAATGAGAAACTGAACAAATTTTGTTAAAATATATTTTTCATAAAATTCTTAACTTTCGAGAAAAAAAAAATAAAAATTGAAATTTTTGATATTTTTTGCCAATTGCTAATAAACTATTGAAGCAACATGAAAGTTATATAACAAATAATTGTAGAGAATTCAAAATTGAATAAATTATTAAGAATAACCTTTTTGCTTAAATCGCATAGTTTTCGAGTAAAATATAGGGAAAGTACTATGATGGCCACATCACCATTTTGTTTGTAAATAGTGGTACGTGAATAAATGAATTGAATTGAATTCTAAGAAGCTAAGAATTTTAATTTAATTTCTCTTCCAATAGAGAAAATTTTATTTGAGACTTCTTGAGTTTTAAAATAATTGACGTATATGATGATGACACAGATTTAAAAGTTGAAATGAAGAAATGAAAAAATGCATTTATCGGTTTGATAAATTGTAAAAAATTAATTTTCAGTTGAATTGGGCTGAAAATTACAGAAACTCTTTACTATTATTCTAGTTATGATTTTACGAAAGAATAATCAACATAGATAATCGAGAAATAAAATGACGGATGATTAAATTTGAAATGAAGAAATGAAAAAATGCAGTCGTCGGTTTGAAAAATTGTAAAAAATTAATATTCAGTTTAATTAGGCTAAAAATTACTGAAAATCTTCATTATTGGTCTAATTCTGATTGGGTATTAAACATAATTGATATTTATATAATGAAGAAATAAAATGGCGGAGGTTTAAAAGTTGAAGTGAAGAAATAAAAAAATGCATTCGTCGGTTTGAAAAATCGTGAAAAATTCATTTTTAGCTCTAATAAGCTGAAAATTACTGAAACTCTTCATTATTAACTTAACTTTGATTTTGTAAAAAATAATTGACATATATGATGAAGAAATAAAATGACGGAGGTTTATAAGTTGAAATGAGGAAATGAAAAAATGCATTAGTCGGTTTGAAAAATTGTAATAAATTGATTTTCAGTGAAATTAGGCTAAAAATTACTGAAACTGTTCACTATTAATCAAGTTTTGATTTTGTAAAAAAATAATTGACGTATATCATTAAGACATAAAATGGCGGAGTTGAAAATGAAGAAACGATAAAAATTCATTCGTCGGTTTGAAAAATCGTAAACAAATAATTTTCTATTGAATTAGGCCGAAACTTCTAAAACTCTCTATTAATATTCTGTTTTTGATTTTGTAAAAGAATAATCAAGGTTTACGATCAAGAAATAAAATGGTGAAAGTTTAAATTTAAAATGAAGAAATTATATAAATGCATTTTTTGTTTGAAAAATTTTAAATGATTAAATTATCAGTTGAATTAGGCTGAAAATTACTGAAACTCTTCACTATTATTCTAGTTTTGATTTTATAAAAGAATCATGTTTAAAATTGAAATGAAGAAATGAAAAAATATACATTCTTGGGTTTGATAAAATGTAAAAAATTAAATTTCAATTAAATTTGAATGAAAATTACTGAAACTATTTATTATTAATCTAGTTTTGATTTTATAAAAAAATAATTGATATATATGATGAAGAAGTAAAATGGCGGAAGATTAAAATTTGAAGTGAAGAAATGAGAAAAATGCATTCGTCGGTTTGAAAGATTGTAAAAAAAATGTTTGCAGGTGAATTAGGCTAAAACTTACTAAATTCATTTCATTTTTAATCTAGTTTTGATTTTGTAAAAAATTATTTGACATATATATAAATATATATATATATATATATATATATATATATATATATATATATATATATATATATATATTCTGGTGGAGAAATTGCTAAAAATTCTAAAAGCCTGGAAGGAGTTTATAGAAATTTAGCGGAGAAATATTGGAAAATTATAGAATATTTGAAAAGGAAATTGCAGAAAATTTTATAGAACCCACTCGCAAAGTATTTTGTATTTTGAAAAATTTCGAAGAACAATTTAAGAATATAAGAGATACTGTAGAACCTTTTTAATTTTAAGTCTAAAAATCTGCAAGAGAAACTGCTGAAATATTCTAAAAACTTGGAAGAAGATTATAGAGTTTTAGAGAAAAGATGTTGGAATGTTCTAGAAATTTGGAATAGCAATTACTAAAATTTTACGAAAAATTATAAAAAAAATAAAATTCTAGATCTAGCGAAGAAGATTCTATTAATTTGAATCGAGAATTATTCTAGAAATTGCGAAGAAACATTTCTGGAATATTAGATATACTCTAAAACCTTTTTAATCTTTCAAAAGTCTAAAAATCTGAAAGAGAAACTGCTGAAATATTCTAGAAATTTGGAATATGATTATAGAATTTTAGAGAAAAGATGTTGGAAAGTTCTAGAAAGTGCTAAAATTTTACGAAAATGTATAGAACCCATGAATAAAGTATTTTATAATTTGAATTGATCTAGGGAAAAACATTCTAGAAATTTGGATTAAAAAAAGAAAAATTGCTAGAATATTAGAGACCTTCTAGAACCTTTTAAAATTTAAAAAATTCTAAAAATCTGAGAAAGAGAAACTGCTGAAATATTCTAGATCCCTGGAAGAAGGGTTTTAAGGGTTTTAAAGAAAAATGTATGGAATATTTTAGAAAATTGGCAAATAAACTGCAGAAATTTTACAAACAATTATAAAGCCCACGATTAAAGTATTTTGCAATTAAAAAATTATTATTATCTAGTGAAAAAGATTCTAGAAAATTGGATTGATAACGTTGGAAAATTCAAGAAAGTTCTAAGAAATATTCGTGAAATATTAGAGACAATCTGAAACTTTTTTAAATTTAAAAAAACTTAAAATCTGGAAGATAAACTTTTGAATAAGATGCGCACTAGATAATTCTAGAAAAAAAAAACAAATATTTATAAAATACTGCATACATTCTAGAAACTTTTCGCAATTAAAAAATTTTACAAATCTGGAAAGAAATTGCCAAAAATTGTCTAGAATCTGGAGAATTTCTGGAAATTGGGAAGATAAATTGTTAGAATATTCAGGGAAATTCTAGAATGATAGATTGCAGCGATTAGTGATAATAGGGATGATAGATGATAGAGATGACAAATGATAGAAATGACAGATGACAGTGATGACGCACGGCAGATGAAAGAGATCACAAATATAAATGATAGAATATAACCGATGGCAGAGATTACAGTTGACATAGATGACAATGTTGACATCTAAGAAGAATGAAATATGACAGAGAAATAGATGGCAAAAATGACGGACGATAGAGATAACAGCTGACAGAGAAGACAGATTTCAAATGACAGGTTACAGTGATTACAAATGACAAAGTTCGTACATGACACAGATGATAAATGACAGGGAAGAAGCATGACAATGATGCAGATGACAATAGATGGAAAATATAACAAATGACAGATGATACATGACAGAGATGTATGATAACAGAGATGCTAGATAAGAGATGATAGAGGTGATATAGCAGAGATAGCAGCTGACAGATGAGAGTGATGAAAGTGATCACAGATGATAGAGATGACAGATGACAGAGATCACTGAATTGGCAGATACTAGTGATGTCAGCTGGTATAGGTGCCAGCAAAAACCGGAAGTGGATGTTTACTCGAAGCGTTTTTTTTGTTTTTTCGTGATATTTTCTTCTAAATATGAAAATTTTTAAAAAACGGCTCAAACAAAAGCTAAAGGAAATAAAAAACTGAACAAGTTTCATTAAAACATATTTTTCATAAAATTCTTAACTTTTGAAAAAAAAATTAAAATTGAAAATTTTGACATATTTTTTCTAAATGCTAATGAACTATTAGAGTTACATGAAACTTGGATTACAAATAATTGTAGAGAATTTAAAAGTGAACAAATCATAAGGAATAGCCTTTTTATTCATTTAAATTTAGTCATTTATTATAACTAGTAATTAAATATGTGATCAAATAATCATGATGAAGACATGAATTATTTTTTTCTACTTTATTTTGGAAAACAAGTTAATACAATATGTCAACAAAAAAACAGCACACTGACGATGGAGGCTTCTACTTCATTATACATATTTAATATTATTGTGTTTAATTTGTGAAAAAATCAAGAGAAATTATAAAATAGTTTCTGGTGATTTTAATATTTAATTATATAGTATATCTCACACACGACTGATTTTAATTAATTCAATTCATATAGAGAGTTTATTATTTTGATGCGTCCATTGATATTATATACCTATAATTTAATTGGAATGAAACAGACAAGTAGGAATTATCGTGTTGTTTAGGTGGAGTACAGTGAGATATTCGATGTAAATAATTAGAGACATGTATTTCGGTTTGACCCCGTCAACTGGAGATAGTCGTCGGGTATTTATGTAAGGTCCTGTTAACCTGAGCGAGTATAATTCCGCAGGAGGCAAAAGGCCCTATATATCCGAGGGGCCGAGTTAGAGACCGTTTGGAACCGTCTTGTTCCTCCATGCCGGAACATGGAACTTTCTTATCTCTCTTCCTATTGTTTCCTTAATGAATTCAAATCCAGAAGGGCGGTTCGCGAAAACGCCAGCTTTGCATCCATTTGCATAATTGTATATATTGATGTTCGTTAACGAATGTTGTTCGGCCGTCTTCTCTTGTCTGAGCAAAGTTACTTCAAGTATGCGCAATTTGAAATTCATTGGATGTTACAGTATTTCAATCGAAATGGATTACACGGCGAAGTATTTTAATTCTCGTCGTTTCGGTTTTTGCACGGCACGGGGAGCCTTTACCAACTTTTGCTTCTGGCACTGTGCAAAAGTTGCAAAACCGCCCCACAACCCGATATTAGAATTTTAATGCAAAAACTTAAACATTAAGTGAAAGTCGAGATTTTTCCGCGCTATATCTGCATATACTTATTTTTGTCACGAGTAATTTACAATTTAGAAATTCAATTTAAGTGCGAAACTTCCCGGGAAAGTGTCCTTAAATTTATAAAGTTATTCCCTCTCTCGGACGCTAAGTGTGTTGTTTTTCTCTAAGGTTTATAAATGAATAATTCCCTCGACAACACACAATTACTTCTTATTACCCGTACTTTTTTTTGGATTTTATAATATTGTGGAATATTATGGTCGTCTCCAATAATTACAATTTTATTCATATCATAAAAAACAAATTGCAAAATTTAATTTGATTTGTTTATTAAATATATAATTAAATATTACAGAGAATATAATATTACTACATAATATAAGCTACAGATGTGTGGTTTCTACACTTAATCAAAACAATTTAACATGTGATTATAAACGTTCCATATTTGTAAACTAATCCTATCTTAATAATCGATTATAATCAACTCTGATATAGAGGGTATGTATATAATTTAAGCACTCTTATAATAACTAAGCTAATGAAACTTTAAATAATACAGTCCGTGATCTATTCACTAATAAACTGAATATTACGGAAAATATCAACATACAACATAGCTATCGAGTAAGTAAAAAAGGCACGAAGATCCGTCCTGTTATCGCCAATATTTCTTCTCCCGATTCTGCTAAAATAGTTTTAAAAAGCATACATCGACTTTAACAATCCGGTATAATAATCACAAATGAGCTAACACCTTCAAGATACAGATTGTTAAAACTTGCTCGAGTAAAACTAGGAAATAACAACGTTTGGTCGTGGGATAGCAAAATTTTCATTTCAAATAATGAAGGGAACAATAAGGAAGTCAGGATTATTTACGATTCCTCTGATCTAGACAAATATATGAAGATTTTTGAATAATATAATTGTTCATATTAATTATCATGCATGCAACTCATATAATTTATTTTCTTATAACAGTATTTTATGTATACACTTTCATATTGGAGAATTTTCCTAATTTTTATTTGTAATTTCTTTATCCTAAGAATTCTAATGAAAGTACCTTCATTTTAAAACAAATTTATTGTTTAAATAAGCTTTGTTTGAAATTTATTCTTCCAAAAATTTATTCAGTAACTTTAAATGAAAATACACTTCGTTGATATCAACGAAGTGTATTTTCATTTAAAGTTCCTGATTCAAGATGTATTACAAAGTGATGGCTTCAAGCATTAAACAAAAATTTATTGTTTGTATGTTTAAAAGGGTGGGATAGTAGCATCCCCTCTGAAATAATAAACTAAAATACTGATTTATAATTTAAGAAAAAATCTCAATCCTACCCTCCAATTTTCAAAACACTCTCAAGATTTCTAATAAATTCGCTTTCTTCTCTAAATCAATTTATTGTGTAAATTAATTTTGTTTGAATTTTGTTTCTCTTGAAAAATTGCTGGTTATTTGTTTAAAATTGGAGTGTGGGATACTTGACAACCACCCACCCTACATATTAATCTAACTTTAAACTAAAATACAAATTTATAATTTAAAAATAACAACAGCAAAATCGCTATAGCTTTTGGGGTAAACAAAATGATTATAATTTCAAAAAATGGTGATGTGGCCATCATAATACTTTCCCTATGATTTTCTCAAAAACTATGGAGTTTACGTAAAAAGGCTATTCTTAATAATTTGTTCACTTTTGAATTCTCTATAATTATTTTTTATATAAATTTCATGAAACTCCAATATTTTATTAGCAATTATCAAAAAATTTCAAAATTTTCAATTTTTATTTTTTTTTCTCGAAAGTTGAGAATTTTTCGAAAAATATATTTTCATAAAACTTGTTCAGTTCTTCATTTCCTTTGGTTTTGTTTGAAAAGTTTTGTAAAATTTTTATTAAAAATATCAACAAGTTTAAGTGGAAATTCATTGCAATCATCATTTTGACGGTCTGAAAAAATTATAAAAACAATTGCTATCGAATTGAAACTTTCTAAATATATTTAGAATAAATGTGGGAATGTTGCTGCTTAAAAAAAATCAGAAGTTTGCTTATAGATCTTTTAATCATTTTACGTCAAATTAAAAAGACGTTAAAAAAATTGCAATCATATATTTGACTGTGTTAAAAAATATAAAAACAATTGCCATCGACTTGAAACTTTCTAAATACATTCATAATACATGTGAGAATATTGCTGCTTAAAAGAATCAAAAGTTTGAGTTTATATTTTTCAATAATTTTACGTCAAATGAAAGAGACGTTAAGAAAATTGGAATCATAATTTTGACGCTCTGAAAAAATATAAAAATAAATGCTATCGCCTTGAATATTTCTAATTATATCCAGAATGTATGAGAGAATATTGCTGCTTAAAAAAATCAAAAGTTTTATTTTAGATTCTGCAATAATTTTACGTCCTGAAAAAATATAAAAACAATTGCTATCCACTTGAAACTTTTTAAATATATTGACAGTACATGTAGAAATGTAGCTGCTTAAAAAAACAAAATTTTGATTTTTGAATTTTTTAATAATTTTACGTCAAATAAAAGAGCAGTTAACAATATTGCAATTATAATTTTGACGGTCTGAAAAAAGTATATAAACAATTGCTATCGACTTGAAACTATCTAAATATATTTAAAATACATGTACAAAAATTGCTGCCCTAAAAATCAAAGGTTTCTTTTTAGTTTTTTTCATTATTTTTACGTCAAATGAAAGAGACGTTAAGAAAATTGCAATCATATATTTGACAGTCTGAAAAAATATAAAAACAATTGCTATCGACTTGAAACTTTCTAAATATATTCATAATACATGTGAGAATGTTTCTGCTTAAAAGAATCAACTGTTTGATTTTATATTTTTCAATAATTTTACGTTAAATAAAAGAGACGTTAAGAAAATTACAATCATAATTTTGACGGTCTGAAAAAAATATAAAAACAATTGCCATCAATTTGAAATTTTCTAAATATATTCAGAATAATAAAATATATAAGTCCTTTACGTTGTAGAAAATTCACTAATAAATTTATATTCAGAATAGATGTACAAATGTTGCTGCTTGAAAAATTTGATTTTAGATTTTTCAATCAATGTAGGTTAAATGAAAAACATGTTGAAAAATTGCAATCAAGCCTTTCACGGCCTGAAAATGTATAAAAACAATTGCTATCGACTTGAAACTTTCTAAGTACATTCAAAATACATGTTAAAAGTAAAAAGTTTGGTTTTAGATTTTTCAAATTTTACGTCAACAGAAAGAGACGTTAATAAAATTGCAATCATATATTTGACACTCTGAAAAAAATATAAAAACAATTGCTATCGACTTGAAACTTTCTAAATATATACAGAATACATGTAGGAATGTTGCTGCTTAAAAAAATTCGAAAGTTTAATTTTAGATTTTTCAATCATTTTACGTGAAATGAAAGAGATGTTTAGAAAATTTCAATTATAATTTTGACGTCCTGAAAAACATATAAAAACAATTGCTATCGACTTGAAACTTTCTAAATATATGTTAGAATATTACAGCTTAAAAAATTCAAACGTTTAATTTTAGTTTTTTTAAATAACTTCACGTCAAATTAAAGAGACATTAAAACATTGCAATCATAATTTTCATGGTCTCAAAAAAAATATGAAAACAATTGCCATCTACTTGAAACTTTCTAAATATATTCAGAATACATGTAGAAAGTTTGTTCTTAAAAAATTTAAAGTTTAATTTTATATTTTTTACAATAAGAAAAAAATCAAAATATTTAAATTTAAAGTAAGAACAAAAAAATGTTACAATAAAACTTTTCATTCACTTAAACTTTTTGTTTGTTTAAAAAGTTATGTTTTCTTAAATTTCAAAATTTGTTTGAATAAATCTAATAATATTTGCAATAATATTATGTTTATTTACTTTTAATTAAAACCCTCGCTTATATTTTACTGATTTTAGGGTGGGTTAGAATTTTTTTTAAATTTCTGAAAAAAGGTATATTTCTAAACGAATTTTTTTAAAAAATTTTAGAGCTTCCAATAAAATCTTCACAATTTAGAAAGCGGGTTGAATTAAAAAATCTTGAAACCTAGACAAGAAATTAGTGGAAATTTCTTGAATTCTTGAAAAAGTAAGTCTAGATTTTAGAACAAAAATTCCCAAAAATCTAGGGCCTAAAAAAAGAGAAATTACTTAAAATTTCCTGAACCCTTAAGAAAAATCTAGATTTCTACAAACAAATTTTCTAGAGCCTTCAAGAAAATTTTTGTAATTTAGAAGATAACCTTGAAATCTTGAGGAGAAATCTGGAAATTTTTGAAAAAGTCTAAATTTCCAAATTAAAATTTTCTAAAAATTCTACAGCCTCCTAGAAATTTGGAAGACCAGTTGAAAAAATATCTTGAAATCGGGAAGAGAAATTATTGAAAATTCTTTAAACTTTCTCTAAAATAAGAAAAGATTTCTAGGGGAAAATTTTCTAAAAAAATGTAGACCTTCCAAGAAAAATTCTGCAATTTAGAACTTTCTAAATAAGTTCATAGCCTCTAGTTGAAACAAAATGTTGAATTCTAGAGAAGGAATTATTGAAATTTACCTGAATTCTCGAAAAGGAGACGAATAAAAAAATATTTAGAGCCTGAGAAAAATCTTCGCAATTTATAAGAAAAGTTGAAAAAAAATAATTTTTGGGAAGAAGTTATTGGCCATTTCCTAAATTCTAAACTTTAAAAAAAATACTAGGCATTCAAAGAAAACCTTTGCAATTTAAAAGACGACTTCAAAAAAAATCTCGAACTCTAGAGAATAAGTTACTAAAAATTTCTTGAACCCTCGAGAAAATAATCTAGATTTCTAGAAGAAAATTGTAAAAATTCTAGAAGCTCAAAGAAAATCTTTACGATTTAGAAGACAAATTGAAAAAATCTAAAATTCTAACTTTCGAATATTAAAATATGTTTTCAGTAATATTCAAATAATTTTCAATTATTTTTGGTACAAATTCAAATCACTTAATCTGTTTTTTTAAGTTTTTTTTTAACCGAACGTACTCTTAACCTACGACAATAAACTATGCGTTAACTGCCTATTTTATTTTCCCGCTTAAACACCAGCGTACTCTTGACCTACCTCAACATATAATTTATTAGGGTGGGTCAAGAGTACGAGAGGTCATTGCATTGTTTGTTGAGGTAGGTCAAGAGTACGATAGAATAAGTAATAATCAAGTTTACGATATTATTAAGATATTTAATATAGTTTAATGAATTAACAAAAAATTATAAAGCTTTTGAATATATAGAAAATTTCAAAAATCTGAACTGCTAAAATTTCGTAACCTGGAAGAGAAATTTATTGAAAAATTTGATAAGGAATTACTGGAAATTAACAGTTTTTTTTTTGGAAATTAGAAGAAAAGATTCTATAAGAATAAAAAAGCTTATTAAATTGTTTGAGATTTTTTTGGAAAAATCAAAACTCTTGATTTAGTAGAAAATTGTGAAAGTAAAATTTTAAAAACTGTGAAGAAAAATCGCAACCTGAAAGGTAAACTTATTTTAAAATTTAAGAATTCCAAATAAATAAATTGAAAATTATTATTTTTAATTGAAACATATTCGAACTACCAAACAAATTTTTAGACGAAAAAATGCTGAAAAATTCGGCTTGTTGTAATGGTAGAATTTTTTCTCGGAAATTCTGGAAAATTGCAAAAACTTTTAAATTGGTAGAAAAAAAAAAATTGCAGAAAAATTTAGAAATTAAAAAAAATTTAAACTTGGAAGAGAAATTAATTCGAGAATCTCTAAAATATACTACAGTATTTAATAAAAATAGATGCAAAAGCGAATTACTAGCCAACTCAACAGAAATTTTCTTAAATTGGAAGAGCGATTCATAAAATAGAAAATATCTGAAAATTTTCTCCAATACAAAGCAAGAAAAATTGGAAAATTTTTAAATATTTGCTGGAAAATGCTAAATTCTTGAATTAATGGATTTTATAAATCTGAAAGCAATTTTTTTGAAAAATTTTAGAACCCTTTAAGAAAACTTTGCCTGAAGAGAAGTACATTTAGTGAGAAAAAAACTGCATATTATTAAAACCCGTAGAAGAAATCATTTGTAAATTTCAATGAGAAATTTCTAAAATAGAAAAAGTTTTTTTAAATTTTAATTTCAAAAACGAATGATCCTATTGAGATGAAATTTTAAGCTTAACATTTTATCGTTAAAAACTGGAACTGAGAAGCTTTTGGTGAAACCGGAAGTGGGTGTTTACTCGAAACAATTTTTGGTTTTTTGTCGATATTTATCTGAATTTTAAAACATTACAAAACTATTCAAACAAAAGTTAAGAGACTGAGAAACTCTAAAATATTTTTTTTATGTTGTATGTTCTTTGCGAGAAAAAATTAAAAACTAAAAAAATTGTCATTTTTGCCTATTGTTAATAAACTGTACGAGTTACATACATTTTATATAACAAGTAATTGTAAATAATCCAAAATTGAGCAAATTGTTATGAATAGCCTTTTTTCGTAAAACTCTTAGTTTTAGACAAACATGTAGGGAAGGTACTATGATGGCCACATCACCATTTTTAAACTCACATTTGCAGGCTTAATTTTGATTTCATTGCTGTAATAATTAAGAATTAATTTCTTACTTAACCTTAGGTGAAACATATTTGTATTAACTTACTAGTTTACATTCATCACTGCTCAAATTTTACAGAAATAAGCAATAAAATAACATTAATAGATTAACAATATTTCGATATTCTAATAAAATTTCCTACTATTCTGTTTCAACTCACTTTTATGGGGTGGCGCAAAAGTGTAAATATAAAACCCACCACTTTCACTCTCACATATAATAAATCTCATTACCTTCTTTTTCTCATGACATTGTTCGTTTTTTCCTAAGGGATTATCCTGGCGATAATAATAAAGAGTTTGAAATGTATTCGTATCCGATATTTTAAATAAATAAGGTTTTTCCTTCGCGTTCCGGGTTATGAAATTTTATTTTACTTTGTGTCAATTTGGGGAATTTTGGTGTATACATATATGAAATTTTTCGTAATTTATATCCGTTTCTTTCGTACATATATTAAAAAAAAAACTACGTTTCGATTTCTAATAATAATATTTTGCAGTTGAACAAATAATAAATACATTATAAATGATAGTAAATTTAAAATTGTGTGTGAGAAAGAGAGAGAGACAAACATCTTTATTTATTATTATTTGTTACAGAAGGATTTACAATATTAATTGTAACTGATTTTTCTGCTATCGACCCATGGTCCTTGTGCGATAAAATTGTGAAATACTGTATTGTATCATGTCCTTTTTACTTTCCCTATATAGTATATATAGGGGAAGTATTGTTTTCGTGCATGAAAAAAAATCTCAAAAACGAATGATCTGTTTGAGATGAAACTTTAAACTTAAGATTATATCGTTAAAATCGGGAACTGAAAAGCTTTTGGTGAACATACATAAACCGGAAGTGGATGTTTACTCGGGGTCATTTTTTGTTTTTTTCCGATATTTTTTTCTAAATATGAAAAATATTAAAACAAAAGGTAAGGGATGAAAAAGTGAAGAAGGTTTAATAAAAGATTTATTTCAAGTTCTTAAAATTTTTTGTCAATTGCTAATAAACTATTAGACTTACATGAAAATTGTATTACAAATAATTGTAGAGAATACAAAACTGAACAAATGGTGATGTGGCCATCATAGTACTTATTTGAAAACTATGAGGTTTACTTAAAAATGTTGTTCTTGCTAATTTGTTCACTTATGAATTTTCTACAATTATTTGTAATATAAATTTCATTTAACTCCTACAGTTTATTTAGCAATTGACAAAAAATTACAAAATTTTTATTTTTCGGATTTTACGAAAAATATATTTTAATAAAACTTGTTCAGTTTTTCGTTCCCTTTAACTTTTGTTTGAAAAGTTTTGTAAAATTTTCCATATTAAAAAGAAAATAGAAAAAAAACGGCTTCTAGTAAACATCCACTTCCGGTTTATGAATATGCAACAAGAGCTGTTCAGTTCCAGTTTTTAACGATAAAACCTCAAGTTTAAAGTTTCATCTTAATCGGATCATTTGTTTTTGATCTACAAAATACTGCTTGCGCAGTGGAGAATGTGCAGTTATTAATGTTTGTGGATAAGAATATATATTAAGTTATCTACAAAATACTGCTTGCGCAGTGTTGTATATTTGTGTATTGAATATATGCAAAATACTGTTTGCGTAGTGGAGAATGTTTGTATGTAAGATATACTCCCCAATCAGTTGTTTCTACTTGTGTGGAATATCAACTGCTGTCAATTGATACATACAAACATTCGTCACTGCGCAAGCAGTATTTGGTATATTTTCAATACACAAACATACACCACTGCGCAAGCAGTATTTTGTAGATAACTTAGGTTGATATATATTCTTATCCATAAACATTAATAACTGCGCAAGCAGTATTTTATAAATTAAGATGAAGTTGACGACAATTGATATTTGACGATTGACTGATTCAGTTGAAATTTAAAATTGACAGTTTAACATTAAATTCGACCATGGATATATGAAGAAAAAATGAAAAGTGCGCTAGGAAAATGACTTGTTCACTGGGATAAGTCGAGAGTACGTGGAGGCAATGAATAATGCATAGGTATAGGTCAAAGATACGCTATAACAATGACCAATGTATCAGCCTAGACCAAAAGTACGCTAGGGCAATTTGTAATTTATTGAAATATTCCAAGAATACGATAGGGTAATAAATAATTATTAGCATAGGTTAGAAGTACGCTAGGACATTTAATTGACTTGAAGCCAAATATGCAATAAGGCAAACACATACACACAAACGCGCACACAAAATACTGTCATCATCCTAACGTGGATATATGTCAACGTTTATGCACTTTGAGGACTTGTATATTTTGTTTGGAAATTGTTTTAACAATGATATATTATCGATACAATTAATAATACAAGTGTTACATATTTTTTCTATAAAATTTCCCTTTTGCTAAGGAATTATTAATAAGGCAATTTTTTTATATAAGAATTGTAACAGCATTTTAGTTTCTTTAAATTCAAGTTTGCAGTGTGTGTCACTTTGTTTTTAGCTGCGATGGCTAGAATCATCTTAATCTATAAAATAGTGCTAGCTCAGTTATGAATGTTTGTAGATAAGAATATATATAAAATTAAAAGATCTACAAAATACTGCTTGCGCAATGATGTATGTTTGTGTATTGAAAATATGCAAAATACTGCTTGCGCAGTGACGAATGTTTGTAGGTAAGATATACCCAAGCAAGATTTTCTACTTATGTGGAATGTCAACTGCTGTCAACTGATACATACAAACATTCGTCACTGCGCAAGCAGTATTCTGCATATATTCAATACACAAATATACACCACTGCGCAAGCAGTATTTTGTAGATAACTTGATATATATTCTTTTCCACAAACTTTAATAACTGCACAAGCAGTATTTTATAGATTAAGATGCAGTAGACGACATTTTATATTTGACGATTGACTGATTCAGTTGAAACTTAGAATTGACAGTTTAACATTAGATTCGACCATGGATTTATGATAATTGAGAAAAAATGAAGAGTACGCTAGGAAAATTACTTGAAATAAGTCAAGACTACGTTGAGGCAATAAATAATGTATTGGTATAGGTCAAAGATAAGCTAGAACAATGATCAAGTGATCATGGTATCAGCCTAGGCCAAAAGTACGCCAGGGCAATTTGTAATGTATTGAAACAGGTCAAGAATATGCTAGGATAATGAGTAATTATTAGCATAGATCAAGAGTGCGCTAGGACATTGAATTGAATTGATGTCAAATATGCAATGTTAAAGCGAGCACATGCATACACCCGCACACAAAGTTTGATCCCCAAAGAATACTCTCATCATCCTAACGTGGATATTTATCAACGTTTATGAACTTTCAGGGCTTGAATATTTTGGAAATTGAAAATGTATCAATAGAACAAGTATAATATATCTTTTTCTATACATTTTACTTTTTTGCTAAGAAATTACTTAGGGAATTGTTTTATAAGAAAATTGTAAATGCATTTTAGTTTTCTTAAATTCTAGTTTGCAATGTGTGCCACTTTGCCTTTAGTTGTGATAGCTAGAATCATATTGATCTAGAAATTACTACTTGCACAATTATAGATGTTTGTGGATAAGAATGTATATCAACTTAAATTATCTACAAAATACTGCTTGCGCATTGGTGTATGTTTGTATATTGAATATATACAAAATACTGCTTGCGCAGTGACAAATTATATATAAGATACACTCCCCAAACAGTATTTTTTATTTGTGTGGAATGTCAACTGCTGTTAATTGATAAAGTTCAGTTAAGATGTAGTAGACGACATTTAATATTTAACGATTGACTGATTCCAGTTGAACTTTAAGAATTGACAGTTTAACATTAGATTCGACCATAGATATATGATAATTAAGAAACAATAAAGAGTACCTTAGGAAAACGACTTGTTCATTGGGATAAGTCAAGAGTACTTTGAGGCAATGAATAATGCATTGGCATAATTCAAAGATACCCTATAACAATGATTAATGTAATAGCCTAGGTCAAAAGAACGCTAAGGCAATTTGTAATTTATTGAAATAGGTCAAGAATACGCTTAGGTAATGAATAATTACTAGCATAGGTCAGAATTGCGCTAGGCCATTGAATTACATTGAATTCAAATATGCAATGTTAAGGCGAGGACAAACACACACGCGCACATAAAATTTGATCCCTATAGAATACTCTCATCATCCTAACTTGGATATATGTCAACGTGAGGGCTTGTATATTTTGGAAATTGTTTTAACCACGAAATATTATCGATACAATGAATAAAATAAGTGTTACATATCTTCTTCTATAAAATTTACATTTTTGCTAAGAAATTAATAAGGGAATTGTTGTATATGAAAATTGTAAATGCATCTTAGTTGCCTTAAATTCAAGTTTGTAGTGTGCGCCACTTTGTTTTTAGCTTTCATAGCTAGAATCATCATAATCTATATAATGTTGATGTGGCCAACATAGTACTTTCTCTATATTTTACACAAAAACTATGAGTTTTACGCCAAGAGCTTATCCTTAATAATTTGTTCAGTTTGCAATTCTCTACAATTATTTGTTATATAAATTTTATGAAACACCAATATTTTTTTAGCAATTGACAAAAAATGACAAAATTTTTAATTTTAATTTTTTTTTTGTCGTAAGTTAAAAAATTTTTGTATAAATTTTCTAATTAAGAGAAATATCGAGAAAAAACAAAACAACCATTTCCGGTTTATGAATATTCACCAAAAGCTTTTCAGTTCCAGTTTTCAACGATAAAATCTTAAGTTTGACCCCAAAATGGATATTTCCGCAAAAAAAAATTGTTCAAAAAAAAATCACGAAAACAATACTTGCCCTATATACGTAGTATATAGGGCAAGTAAAAATTATTAAGAATAGTCTTTTTGCGCAAACCTCATAGTTTTTGAGAAAAATATATAATAATAATAATTTTATTCATGTTACTACACAGGACTTACATTCGTGACAATAATTTACAATTGTCAGCATATAAGAGTGCTAAAAGGAATAACTACACAATATAATTAATTAGGAGCCTGTAATATAAAAAAAACTAAGTATTTTCTTAGAATTTAAATTTCACAGTGGAAAGTGATTTTAATGCATTGGGCAATAAATTAAATAATATATAGGGAAAGTATAATGATGGCCACATCACCATTTTTACATGATACTTTTCAATATTGTGATCTATTTTAAAATTTTCTGATTTAATACCAGAGCAATAATTTTTATCTCAATGCAAATGTCAAAATAAAGCAATTAGCGTTTTTAGTTTACACCTGAGGATTTGCATCACGTTTTCATCGGAAAATCAGATGGACGTATTTATTTCCTTACGGCATTCACAAATCATTCCGGAACGCAGGCGATATAATAAAAATTAATGTGTGTGTGTGTGTGCCGGATTTCGTGCCGACGCGCCTTTTTTTTTAAATTTCAAATGTGAGCATTTAAAAGGATGGACGCTAATCAATTTTAAAACTGATAAAACCTCCTAAAAGGGGAAGATACTTTGGGACCAGATTACATTTGAAAAGGGGACCCGTCGACGACGGAACGTAAATTGTTATGTAAATTCAAACGTAAAGCTGGGTCAGACAATTAGATAAGTAACTGTCTATTCTGAGCTTTTGTCATTTTTATGATGTACACTCACTTTCGTAGAAAATGCACCACACAGAAAGAATGAGACGATTGATGAAAATAATGATTTATTCAGAAAAAACACGAAAATATATCACTTCTATATTTTTATTAATTATTTATTCGTTGGTAGAAAATGATTAAACTCTCAATAAAAACAGTTGAGCCGTTGAGGTTTTTCCGTCATGGTTATCATAACATTCCACAACATTTTATATGGGTTTTGAAGAATATTTAGTATAGTCTGTTCGTTGGATCTTCCGTCGTACGTCACAAACTATCGCTTCAAAAAACGACGAAAAATTTACAGTGCGTTCTTTTTCTAACGCATTTGGTTTACTTTATCACACTGAATGTTTTTGCGTCGTTTCTCGAAGCGATAGTTTGTGACGTACGACGGAAGATCCAACGAACAGACTATAGCAGTTTTATTCTGAAGTTGTCACAGTGACAGTTCAGTGCTCAGAGTAAGACAACACCCAATTTTTTCCCAAACTTTGGAGTTTGCTGGGGGTTAAATTATCAGCATGAAAGAAGCAGGCTTATCGTTCCACGAAATTAGCACAAGAATGAATCGAGATCATACAACTGTGGTGAGAATACAGTCTTCCTGATCAGAAGAAAGTATACAGCGACGTCGTCCGACAGAAAGACCTCCCCGACGTAGTAACATCCGTGAAGATCGGCTTCTGAGACGAATTTCCACGCAGAACCGATTTCAAACAAACAACTAGGTCTTTTGCCACAGATTGTCTAAGAGCAGTAAATCGCCAGATTTCAATGGCGACTATTTATCAACGAATTGCGTCCGTTGGCCCCCATTCTTACTGTCTATTTAGACATTTTCAACTAACCCCGCCTCAGAAAGTTAATCGTCTGGCTTGATGTCAAGAATGGCAGGATTGGGTTGAAGAATAGAACAACATCTAGGTTTTGTTTATGGAAGAATGATGGATGTAGAAGGGTGCGTCGATATCGAGGAGAACGAAGGCATTTAGAGTTTGTTGAAAGACGCCATACAACTTTAGTATCGGGCGTTATAGTGTGGGGTGCAATCAGTTTGGGAGGAAAATCATCTCTGGTATTCATTCTAGGTACATTAAACGCCCGTCGATAAATTGATAATATCTTGAATTCCGTCGCGGTGCCATTTATGGAAACGCCATCTAATGAGATTTTCCAGCAAGATAACGCTAGACCCTACACACGGCAAACATTACAAAGATGTTCTTGGAAGAAGCGGATTACCAAATGTTGCCTTGGCCAGTAAGGTCTCTCGACTTAAACCACATCGAGTATGTCTGAGACATAATGGGTGTAAGAGTTTGCAACATGCACAGACCTCCTGACAACTTAGATGATTTGAGACTTCAGTTAGGAATTACTTAGAATGAGATGCATCAAACAAATATAGACCATTTGATTCTAAGTATGCCTGGAAGACTAAATTCTTAGTTTGCTGTGCGAGGC
The DNA here is from genome assembly GCA_963969525.1 of Ontholestes murinus. Lineage (NCBI taxonomy): Eukaryota > Metazoa > Arthropoda > Insecta > Coleoptera > Staphylinidae > Ontholestes > Ontholestes murinus. The sequence continues at coordinate 64,334,133 of OZ018396.1, forward strand.
GATGTATTTAATTTTTATTCCTGTTAAAGTTTTTTTTTTCTTTTGATAGTTTAATTGTTTCGTATCAACCAATAAACAATTATTTTGCATCAATCATTTCATATGAAATCGAGTGTTTTCGCAAAATATTTGGTGCTCGTTTTCCAAAGTTAATAAACAATATATTTAATATAAACACTCTCGCAAATATCAATAAACTATAATATAAATAATATTGAAATAAATATTAACTGTTAGATTTTTACTTTTTCGTTTTAGGAACACAAGAAATGTATCTCATTGGTGGAAAGAGAGATTTCGAGATCCTAAAACATAAGTCGTAAGTTGCAGTACACGAGAAATACACCCGCCGGAAAATTAGCTACCAACAAAGGATTAATTACTGCTTTGACTCGCCGGACAGTTATAAAATGCACTCAGCCTCAAAAACACAATAATATAATAGTCCGAAATGTATGCCAGCATAAAACTAAATAAATGTAATAATAATATTAAAGGTAACTAATTAATAAAATCATAATGATGGTTACAACTAAGAAAATATAATAAAAATATTACGATAATTTAAATTAAATTGAAATCAACAAAGCTTAATTTATTTATAAAATATACATTTATACTCAAATAGTTATTTTCTTTATTCTAATTTGTAAGAGAATACACCTCTATTAAAATTTATCGATTCAATCTCGTCGTTTTCGATTTACGTTATTACTTAACGAAGTCTATCCAATTAAGTCTTTTCGTCGTTTATGGGTAAAATAATTAAGCCATTTTCATTCTATCCCGTCATTCTGTTATCAAGGATGTACACCGTAACAGCACATCACCGGTGTAGAGCGGAAGCCACGGTGTATATTAATCAAAAATCAACTCTTCGCAAACACACTCACTCTGTCTCTTTCATTACAGGAGAGCAAAGGATGGCCTAGTGTTAATTGTAAAGCTAAACATGATGTATTATGGGATTAGGAAGTAAACCTCATAACGATCCAGAGAGTATCGCGAAAATGCCCTTGGTTATAAAAAGTATTTCCGGTTTGATTGACACAACGTTAAATTCCTATGATAGATGGACACCCATTATGAATCAGTTATTCGGAGTTAGTATTGCGTATATATCAATATAGACACACTACACAAATCTATTTTTTAACCGTTTTCAATTGCAAGAAATATTTAATTATATATTTTAATATTTTTAACCACAAAATAATAAGCTAATAAAGGCAGAAAGACCTCTGGTCGATAGCCTTTTGACAGATTAATACATTAATTATTCATCATTTTAATCTTAATCTTAATATGTAGAGAATTTGCCAATAAATATATGTTACTACTAAGCTAATAATAATAATAATATATTTATTGCCCATACAGGAAACGAATCCCAATTACAAGACAAATCATATGAATAAAAGGTAATGAATATATAATTGCATAAGATTTTAAGAAATTATAATTGCAAAAATAGTGAGGTAGCCATCATAACACTTTCCCTGTATTATCTATAAAGTAAACGCTTTATAAGTTACACATATTTTAATCAAGTAGTAGAAAATCTCTTATTTATTTTATATACAATTACAATAAAACATAAGCTCTTGTAAAAAAGCTCGTCTTCAAAAATACTATTTTAATTAAAGTTAAAATTTATATGTAGGGTGGGTGGGTGGCCACTATCCAACCTTACAACCAATTTAACATAAACAAGAATTTATAGTGGATGCTTTTAACATAAACGTAATCATTTACAAAGTAATTTCTATTAAATGTTGTAAATTAATTCAATCAAACCCTTGCTAATGTTAAAATGATTGGAGGGTGTGATAGTGGCCACCCACCCACCCTACATATACAAAACTCTTTACACTCAAACCCTGCTACCCGCATTTGTTTTACAACAATCGCAACCCTTTAATTCCTATTAATTTAAAAACTAAAACTAATGTTTTACGTATAAAAATTTATATTCAATAATGGTTGAGTAATTATTGCTATTACTATAACTCTTTTGACTATAGATTATAAACCATTCATCAATTCTATTTTTAAAATTTTAACCTCAATCACAAATTCTTGATTCAATTTTAACCAGAAAAACAGAAAGTTATTTTTTTGTTAAAAATCTTGCGTCTAAAATCACTGTTCTAGTTTAAGCAAAAATCTATATGTAGGGTGGGTGGGTGGCCACTATCTCACTCCTTATTTTTCAACAAAAGCAAGGGGTTTTCATGAATGTATTTTATTTTATATAAACGCAACAATTTGCTTAATAATATTTGGCGTATGTTATTAGTGTTTTTTTCTTCAGTAAAAACCTTGTTTATGTTAAAATAATTGCAGGGTGTAACTGTGGACACCTATCGACCTATATATTTAAGGGTTTTACACTTAAACTCGGCTAAACCAGTATGTATTTAACAACATTTATTATGTGTATAAGTTTTATTAACTTTCACACTCAAACATTTTACTTTGTCAATTTTTTTTATTCAAATTTTGTAATTAATGTTATTGCAAGCCGCAAGGCGATCAGTAATTAATGTTTATATGTATATGTAGGGTGGGTGGGTGGCCTCTATCCCACCCTCCAATCAGTAAAACATCTTTAAAAGTTATTTGAAAAATGTGTAAGAATAAATATCTAAAAATTGAATTATTTTGTGTTTGTTCATATTTTACAGCTTTCAACTAAAACTCTCGCTTATGTTTTACTGATTGGTGGGTGGGATAGATTCCACCCACCCACCCTACATATACATATAAACATTAATTGTTAATCGTTGATGATTTTGCTGATAAAAACAATAAAACCCTTTATGTAATAAAAATGAAACAAAATCTAAATTGAAGTTTAAAAATAATTGACTTTCTATTAAAATCTGATTTAATTTAAATATAGAGTACGCCCACCCATCATGCATTAATTTTTTACTAATTTGCTCACTTAAAAATCTTACCTTTTCAATTTCTTTTTTATTCAAAAACTTTTGTAATTTAGATTGGGTATAGTAAAACACTTGTTTTGTTCCATATTTTTAATCTCACTAGTTTTACCTTTGAAAATGATCGTAAGGGATCTAAATACGTGTCAGGCAACTGAGATTAAAAATATGGAACAAAACAAGTGTTTTACTATACCCAATCTGAAAATCTGTTTCCATCAAGAAAGTAGCATTAAAAGTGTTGAATATTTTGTAATTTATTTTTTAAAACCGCGAGATAATAAAGAATTAAAGTTTATATTTATATATATAGGGTCCAAACAGCAAAACATCATCAAAAGTTATTTCAAACATTTGTAAGAATAAATCTCTAAAAATTGCAATTATTTTATAGTTGTTAATATTTTACAACTTTTAATTAAAACCCTCGCGTATGTTTAACTGATTGAAGAGTGGGATAGAGGCCACCCACCCACCCTACATATACATAAAAACATTAATTGCTAATTGTTGATGATTTTGTTACTAAAAACAATCGAACCCTTGATGTAATAAAAAATAAAACAAACTTAAAGTTTTAGATTAAATACAAATAACTTTCTGAAGCCAATCTTATCTAATTTAGATTTAAATTCTTTCCAACCACCATGCATTAAATTTCTATTAATTTGCTCACTCAAAAACTTCATCTTTTAAATTTCTTTTTTGTTCAAAAAGTTTGTAATTAATTTCATTGTATACAGCGAGACGATAAGGAATTAAAGTTTTTACCTATATGTAGGGTGGGTGGGTGGCCTATATTTCATATACACCATATCCGTTCATGTCTATTTGGTTTCCTAGAGTACCTCTCCTTACATTAAACTATGAGACATCGTCAGAAATCTGCTATAATTGCAATTCCTTAAAACCCCCTCATGTTAGTAATTTAGTTCTTCTTCTTTATCAAGATTCAAATCTCGAACGCTTATTGCTATTCATTTGTACGACCTTGGTCCATTATTGTGGGTTTGTCGACACTCTTTTTGATGGTTTCCCTATCGAGGGTTTTGATGGTGGACCTTTAATAATTACAAAAATACCTAATGCAATCTTCTTGTGCTGTGAATGAAGCTTCTATGCCTTTTGTAAGGATAGGAAGTGCATCCGCAGTGGATTTGCCAGGTTAATAGGCAAACTGTTACTTATAGAACGAGTTTGCCTCTAATGCACTGCTCCTCATCGTCTCCTTTTTAAACCTACCAACTGCCTATTCATTTGTTTCTTTAATAATGAGTTTACCAGAGTTGCTTTTTTGCTTTCTTGAGTAGGTAGGAATATGCTTCCTTCAGTAGATTGAGCAGTATTTGTTTTTTTGAGGGTCCACATATGTTAAGCCTAAAAGAGTGTCTTTAGCAGAAGAGGCATTCCTGCAGAACATGTGCATAATTCCCATCAGGTTTTTTAATTAACCCGATGCTGTAGGAGTTGTTTTTGGTCAGGACTTTGTAGAGCCTAGCTGTTTGAGACGTTCTCCATGTTTTTCTTTTCGATTTCCTCAACTCCTTGTTATATTCTGATAATGCCTGTCTATAGGCATCCCAGTTGCCTGTTTTTGGCACTGTTGCATTTTGAGTTGACCTAAATTCTTATTCTACCAGGGCACGACTCTGAAAAGAGATATCCTCTTCAGTGGATAACTGGATCCATAACGGAATTAAATTGGGCAGGAGTGTGAACTCAAGCCTTTCTATATGCGTTCAATATTCTTGTGAGTACTCAAATTATGTTTTATTAAGGAAGAATTGTGTAAGCATATTTGATAAATAAATACATAAATACGCTTTTAAAATACTATTTTTGAAGAGAGTAGCAGCTGTTCCTAGCTCTTTCGTACTTTGTATGTTTAGGTAGAGATCGTTGATTCCCACACTTAAGCACTCTCTATAGAGGCTCTAGTCTATGTTCCTAGGATGTCTACACTCCACTGCGTCCTCTAAGTCTAACTGAATGTGCTGATGATCTAAGAAAGAACATTCTTTCACAATATGCCAATTTTGAATTGTGTTTACTGTGCGTCAGGTAGAGTGATGACAAATGCCTCTTAATGCATAGATAGCGATCATGTGGCTTTCTTCTCCACGTAATTCCAGCTATTCTTTTGATGTCCTCCTCCTACATCTATAACTAATATCTAAATTGTTATAGATAATGAATTCAAGAAGTTTCTTATCTCTATTTTTGGTATCCATGCAGGTCCATGCGATTGTGTTGGCGTTGGCATCACAGCCCAGGAGAAAATGTTTATTGCCTCTTCTGCACTATTCCACGAATCCTTTTCTGGTGATGGTTTGCTCTGTACTACTGAAAAGAAGGCCGAGGCCTGTCAACTTGCCTCTTGCCTTTCTTCGTGTGAACATTTACTAATGTTATTAATAAGTTCCCTGTTGTGCATTCTAAAATGAATGTATAATAAATTTCTTTCCTGAGCATTAGAAGTAATGCAGTTTGTTTTATGCACCAGGCTACCCATTATTCATCCAAGGCGCTTGCAGGAATTCTATGTCAAATTTGGCTTATTTAAATCTCTAATAAGGTCCATCAGAGTGATTGTAATTGTGTTTCGGGGCTTTTTTCCTTCAGGGTCTGCCTACAATCCATTTCGTTCAATCGAGAAGGGACTTTTGTATCTTGTGATGACGGATGATCCTACCTCATTTTTCCTTAGGTGACTGGACCTGGTTAAGGCTCTTTTTGTAGCTCTGCGCCATTTTGCTCTCTCCTATCCTTTAATCTTAGTACAACTTGGCCAAAGCTATGGTTGATTTTATGGCCCAGCTTGTCCACCCTATCAACGCATTGTTAATCCATCGACAGCGTTACTTCAAACTTTGATCCCTTCGGATTTCTCATCTCCACCCTATCAACGGACTGTTAATCTAGTTATAGCGTGATCTCCAACTTGGATCCCTTCGGATTTCTCCTTAATTTCCTTCAGTTGGAGGTCTTTAGATCGTTCTGGGCCACAACCAGTGAGATTATCTTCTTAATTTTCTTATTTTTTGAACTCTCACTATTGGGAAAGTGGCCAATCAGGACTTTAGGTTAAGGCCACTTCCACTATCCTAATTTTAGCTGCCTTTTACAGCTTGAGAATAATCGATACGCCAATTATCCAGTCGGATTTGATACGGACAGTGCTGATCTATGATGAAACTGGTGGAGTTTGGGCTTCACTGTTCCCGTATTTCCAATCCTAATGGCCTTACTTACGGCTTCAATTTGTTTTCATTCTGGAAAGCCTTCTAGATCAGGCACTTGATAATTTTATCAAGGAACATATGTCATTTTGCTTAGCTTTTAGTTTAGTTTATTATAAATACGACTCTTTGCATTCATTCCCAATATTATTACCTTAGACATTACTGTACTCGTTATATTATTCAATTATTAATGTAAATCTCATGAAATTCCGGAAATAAATCCTTTTTAAAAGCTCACTTTTTTTAAACGCTGGGCAGGACAATATTTTCAAACAATACAAAACGTCTGAAACAAAACCTGTGGACGTAAAAGTGTTCAATTGTCTTTTACATCTTTATATAATATGTAGACCGATATAAGAACGTGTTCATTAAGAAGTAGAACAATTGGGAAATTTATCTCTCTATTACGTGCAAGCGCACAAACGCCTTTTATTATTTCTAAACATCTTTACATTAGTAAACAATGGTGGTATACACGACGGTGGTGAATGTCTATGATGTAACGCGAATTCTATTGTTAAAAAGGGGTCTCTGGAGTTTTGGGCATAATACTCTAATGAAATAAATCATGGCCTCTTCCAATCCACCACTTATTTAAGCTCCGTTACCTTATTACTTCAATACATTAGCATATTAATTTCTTAAAGCTCGTCTGCAACAAATTAACTATCGCCGATGTTTACCTCCGTAATAAAATTGGTGGTAATGTATCTGAGTTTAAGTAAATCGTGATTAATGGCAAGTAAGGGTGATACTCCAATATTAAGATGGTGTGATAAATATATAAAAGCGGAATGGGCCGGTGTTGGGTTTTGGGCGGGTTAGGTTGGTTTAAAGCTGGCTATATACATCCAATTATATCCGAGCTGCAATGTTTACGTGCCATTGAACAGAGCAGAGAGAGACGACAACATGGAAACGTGCAGATAGGCATCGGTGATAAATAGACATCAAGCTGGTGTCAGGATGACAGATGCTCCGGGGGGTGATTCATAGTAATCGTGAAACAGGGAAATTTCTAACACCGCCACTTATTATTATGTAAAAGTAAACATTTCTGATGCATTATCGCATATTTGTCTGAAGCAATAATCATTTTGATAATTCAATGACAATTAAAAGAAAGTATTGCATTTATTCAAATAATTTTTAAATTACTATTCTATTCAAATATGGCTGGGAATCTTATAAAAGGCACTCAAAAATACTTGCGTATTCAAAAAGAGAATGGTTGCGACCGTTACTACGTGGTAATCCATACTTACACTGAATTGAAAAATTCACTATGTTTTCACATAGTGAATTTTTCAATTCAGTGTACTTGCGTATTCAATAACGTATATTCATAATAATAATATATTCACGAAATGTTTTCGTGTTTTTCTAATTATTATTAAATATAAATAAATAGCAACCACTTTAAAACTACTTATTTTCGAATTCTTGATTTTCTATAATATATATCTTATAAAAATTTAAACTTTGTTTATTATTACTTTATTGAAAATTATTTGTCTATTAAATCTAGCTAGTTAAAAAATGCGATTTATTATTTACCAAATTATTCAATAAATTGTTCTTTAAGCAGCACTCGAATAAAAAATTTAACTCAAAACGAATTTCCTGAAACGTAATGGAGCTTCATTTACATCCACTATATTAGAATCTAATGAAATAGCTGAAAAGTATTTTCCTAAGTAGATTATTTTAGCTTAATTAATCTGCAAGAAGTCCGTCTTTATATAATTTAATGAACATGAATTGTCTTCAATGCCTATATATTTTCTTTCATATTTAAATGCTTGCACTGACCTACTTATCAACATTTATTATTTCTCATTTAATTATTTAGTATAGTTTATGTTTAACTAACGCATTGTCCTTTTCATATATTTACTTTTATCCCAACAAGTAAAACATTGAATTATAATCACTTTGGTAATAATAATATTATCGTATTTCATTTACGGAAATTTACCAATGTGATTAGAAATGAACTTTCAACAACTAACAGCTTCAACTATTCAGTTATTGAATTATAAGGTAAATTAGTAATTAGTATCACTTGGTTTTACTTGTTACACATTTCTTATTTATTTACTTCCCTTGTGAAACAGGTAAAACCAAGTGATATTAATTACTAATTTACCTTATCGTTAAATTATGTTTCACCAAGTGATGGATGAAGAAAAAGTTCGTAGTTTAAGTAAAAAATTGTGTTCGTCCAAATGTATTATACACTATTGTGTTCGATTTGAAATATCGATATCAATTCATAGAAGTGAATGTATATGAATTAATAGCATGTAATCAGTTATCAATCTGTCTTGTCATTGATTATACTCAATATGTAAAATTAAATTGCGGTTAGTATTGTACAATTTGCATTGTATGCTGGTAACGTCTCGCGTGAATAAAATGATTAATTACTCCTGCGTTTGAACGGTGATGTATTTATTGAAAAATAACATTAAATATCAATAATTACTGCACGATATTCGGTACTTATAGAGATTGTTTTCTTACGAAAGATTTCATCTATATGATTAATCTAATAATGAAAATACAATGTGTATATAATTATGGTAAATATAATAGATATTTCTATAACATCAATTAAATAAAGTATATACATACAATTAAGGATAACATTTTATTTACTATAATTGGTATAGTGTAGTTCATTTATTTAAAGAATATTATTATACTATTGTATGTAATTATTTAATTATGATATCATATGATTTCTTAATTTAATTGCTTACAAATTAAGAAATCATATTCACAAATGGAAACCTTCTACATTTTGAAATTCAAAGTAAACTTTTACGCTATTACACCCGAATCCCTGAACCAGTTTATGAGAGGGAGAGGGAATTATAACTAATAATAATAGGGCAGTAACTTTGAACGGCGGGAAACAATTAAAAATTGGTATTGTGTGAAATGCGCGTAAAGAGCCTTAACGGTTATTATAAACGATTAATTAATAACATTTTTTTTCATAATTTACGCATAAAATATTCCGTTGAGTTCGTGCAGTGATTTTTCATTTTAGCGTATTTGCTCGTCTGCCCCTGTAAATCCGCCAGATAAGCCATATGATGCCACTCGAATGTTATATTTTTCATTTTAGGGGATTATCGCCAAGCTGTAATTTTTTTACATTAATAATGATGATAATTTTTAATTTACGCAAAGGCTGCAAGAATAATTTAATAAAATCATACAAAACATTATACTAATAACTGAATAGTTCTTAATTTAATAATTTAATACATACAATTCAATAAAATAGTATTTTCCTAATAAATGTTTAATGTTTATTAGCTATACTCAACGTGCTAAATATTTATATACAAACAAAACTTCAAATAAATTTTAATCAGACATGAATGGACTGACTTCACCAATAATAATCTTCCACTTTCGCCTAGAATCTTCTGCATTTATCCATGAGAAACATGATGCCGATTTTATTTGATTTTATCGTATATTTCGGCATTTTGATTTTATTTGTAATTTCTTGAAAAAAAGCTCTATGTTTCAATGATTAATGAGGCTGACAGATGTTGAAAGTTCATCTTCACTTTAAATGAAATATAAACATATAAACTTTATGTTTGATAATGACGAACTATATTCACGTGCAATTTCAAATAAAGTGGTAAAACAAAGTCATCGCATTTGCTTCTTTATTATTTTCAAGATGTACCACTTCCATAAAATGTATTTAAATCCTTTTTAAAATCCTTTTCCATAAAAGTGGAGGTTGTAAATACATTGCATGTTTGCAAATGAATTATTTTGCATATATAATATTACGATTTATTTATCAAGGAAATAAACCTTTAACTGAAAACTTTAAAGTACTTCTTTCAGCCCCATCAGTTAATATATTTAAAGTACTGTTAAAAACTGTTACAGTTGCCTTATTTAATAAAAGAACACTCTTGACACTCTTGTTAAGTGTATATTACCAAATGACAGAAATGCACACGATGTTTTAAAATTCAGATATTGCATTCTTTCAGAAAATAGTAGAACAAGCCCATAAAAACTTGAACGTAATCCTCTCACGCAACGTGCTTCAACACACATTATATTTTTTGCAATAATATTTTCCAAGGCAGAACATGAATACCTGCATGTAAAAGAAATAATTATATTAAACATTTCTAACAATTAATAAATTATCTATTATCACAGCATAATTAAATTTGTTTTAAAAAATTTATTAGATTTTATGTACCATAATAGCATTAGAGTTTTAAATTCGCTTGTTACTCAATATAAAATATAAACACATATATATATATAGGGTGACTGACGAAAAACCTTTGGTGCTGTATCACGCTTATTTTTGATCCGATTTGAATAAATAAAACATCAAATTAAATGATTTTTAAAAGACTTTAACATGAACTGTACTGATATTTTTTCTTGCATCCAGTTTTTGACAAAAGACGATCAACTTTTTTTTTCAAATTGCACTGTATATATATATTGTACCGATCCGCAAGGAGATTTTTTTCTGAATCTAAATTTGTAAACGATTTTATCCATTCATCAAACCAAAGTCGAGAAATTGAGGATTAAAAAAAAATTAAAAATCAAATACCCATAGTAAACAATATACAGAGCCTATTCCAAATGTCAAAAGTGACAGTGTCAGTCATTGGTACAATACTGCAATGATTTTTAATAATTTCATAATAAAAATGTTGCAAGATTTCAAAAACTGAAAAACGATTTCTGTATAAGCACAAAATTCTAGTACAGTGTTTGAAATATTGCAACATTTTAATTATGAAATAATTAAAAATCGTTGCAGTATTGTATCAATGGCTGTCACTGTCACTTTTGACATTTAAAATAGGGTCTGTATATTGTTTACAATGAATACTTGACTTTTTATTTATTAAAAGAGTGGGTGGGTGGCCTCTATCCCACCCTCCAATCAGTAAAACATCATCAAAAATTATATGAAAAATTTGTTTGAATACATCTATTAAAATTTGCAATAATGTTTTGTTTATTTACGTTTTACAACTTTTAATTAAAACCCTCGCTTATATTTCACTGATTGGAGGGTGGGATAGAGGCCGCCCACCCACCCTACATATACATGATAATTTTAATTGCTAATCGTTAATGATTTTGCTGCTAAAAACCATAAAACATTTTATGTAATAAAAAATAAAACAAAATCAAAATTTAATTTAAATATTAATGATCTTTTATAGGTCATCTTATCTCATTTTGATTTAAAGTCTACCCACCCTTCGTGCATCAGATTTTTAGTAATTTACTCAATCAAAAATTTTACCTTTTTGATAAGTTTTATACAAAAAGTTTTGTAATTAATTTTATTGGAAACCGCGAGACGATAAGGAATTATAATTTATATGTATATGTAGGGTGGGTGGGTGGCCTCTATCCCACCTTTCAATCAGTAAAACATTATCAAAAATTATATGAAAAATTTGTTTGAATACATCTATTAAAATTTGCAATAATGATATGTTTATTTACGTTTTAAAATTTTTAATTAAAACCCTCGCTTATGTTTTACTGATTGGAGGGTGGGGTAGAGGCCACCCACCCGCCCCTTTTCGCCTGCTGCAAGCCAGGCGTGCTCCTCAGGTGGGCACTTTTTGCAGTATTTTCCCAATCCTAGATCATCCCCTTAATGTGGACTTTTGTTCTTTCATCGTACGGTTTTGGCCAAACAAATAAGGTTTTCTAGCCCTTTTTGGCAAGGCAGTCGGCTATTTCATTTTCTTTGATCCCAGCGTAACTTGGAACCCAGAGCAATTTAACTCTGTTATTCCTGGCCAGCTGCTTTAGGAATAGTTTGCACTCCCAGACAGATTTAGACTTGCATGTAGGTGATTTTGTTGCCTATAAACTATAGGAGCTACATCAACTTTATGTAATAAGTAATTGTAAAGAATCTAAAATTGTAGCCTTTATGCATAAACCTCAAAGTTTTCAAGAAAAATATAGGGAAAGTACTATGATGGCTCCATCACCATTTTTTATAGAGGGAAAGTAAAAATTTAGATCCTGATGATGTTAATTATTATCGATTAGTTTCAATAATACAAGGTACTTGAACTAGTTTTTTTTTTATAAGCACCTATCCAATTATCTAGAACACACAATTATCTCTTTTCAAGTAATCAATTTGGCTCTTATAAAGTTACGTCAACGGTGCACGTTATGGTGAAGTTCGTTGGTGGCATTTTAAGCGATCTGAAGCAAAAATTATTGAAGTATTGAATTATTTAATTGCTTTTACTAATTTATTTTATTAAAATCAACTTAAATTAGTTTTTTGTTCCAAATTTATCATAATATAGTCACTCACAAATTATTTAACGTACATTAAATCATTTTTTTCATTTTACAGAAAGAAATACGTTCAAACTAGTGTTGCTTTGATAGTTGTACTATTTGTAACACGCAAATTAATTTGTATTATTCAATGTCTGTCGAAGTATTAGCTAGAGAAGTAGTTGTTTCAAATTAATTTGTTTTGTAGTCTTAGTAAGACTCATTGTTGTAGATTCACGAAATGTTTTCGTATTTTTAAATTTATCAAAAATTATTTGTTCTCGGTAACTTTGCAGACTTTTCGAAAGCATTTTATTGCATGTCACATCAAATCTTGATTAAAAAGTATGCTTTTAATATGTCGCTATAAAATTGCCACATTTTTGTCTCCTACTTGTGTAATAGAAGGGAAGTACTCACATATGGACAGGTAACAGTACCACACAAGATACCGCAGAGATCTCATTTTAGTCCTCTTTTGTTTTTTATGTACGTCAATGATTTTCCAGATGCATTCTGTGCAAATGAAGTGACAGTAATTCAATTTGTCGATGATACATCAATTTCATTTATAAATCATTCACTTAAAGATTTTCTCATAAATGACAATGTAATGTAACGAAAGTCAAAGTGTTCAACTTAGCATGAACGATCAAGAAACAGCTAGATTATTAAAGAGAAAGGTTGCGATCGTTACTACGTGATAATCGATGTTGATAATAGAAAATTCACTATAATTTAACCACAAATAATACATACTCAAGGTGAATTTTATAGAAAGAATTAATATAATTTAGTTAAGTATTGATCATTTTTTTAATGATATTTTGTCATCTTTCGAGTAGTATCATAATGTCACAGAACTTCTGGCCTTTATCGGCAAAACAATTATCTGTTGTCTGAATTGAATTGTCTACCATTCAAAGAGTTTTGCAAAGATCTAAAGAAAAGTAATCGGACGGTCTGATGGGTATATTGGATGTTCCATCAAATCCCATCGAAGCTTAACAACTTCTGGCATTAAATTTATATGTCGTATCGCGTTTTTAATAACACCCTTTAAGATTTGTCAATTCTGGGCGATTTTCCTTGATTAATTCGATTAATACCTTTATTTTATCTTCTTCGAAAATTCATGGAATATACATTTGATAGCTCTAAACAAGTCCAAAAAAAATCCACATGCGAGATTATTTTCATCAAGTTGTGTAGTTATTGAAGTGGTTTAATCAAAACAAAACATTGCTGTATATATCCTCTTTCTAAACCTAAAACCATGTTGGCTTACAGGAAACCGGTTGTTACGATTAAAGAAATTTATTACTCTAATAATAATCTTATAGGACAATAATTCGTGATATCATCCTTATCGCCACACTTATATGTTGGCTTAATTTAAGCAACTTTTAAATTATCTGAAAAGTTGCCAGTTTCAAGAGATTTATTTATAATTTATTTATAATATTACAAAGGGAATGTGTTTCCTTTATACATTTTTTAATAATAGACTTGGGAACTTCACATAGGCATCATTTTTCTTACCCTTCATGGAACAATTGATATAATTTCAGTACTGTCACAGGAAGTTAGAAATTCTGAAGACGCATTAAAAGGAAAATTACACGTATATTCTATCTCAGGTAAACTAGCAACTAACTCTGAGCTCAGGTGCTCTTTAATTGAAAAATGTATTAAATTTGATTGAACAATTTAGGATGTTTTCATCATTTGGTAGAGTTTTTGAAGTAGTTTGTCCGATAACATCGTTCACAATTAACACATTTGTTTTTAATTTGCATTGAGATTTGCGTAGTTTAGATTTATAATAGTTACTTCAATATTAGTTTATTCATTCAAGTTTTTTTCAATATAAGCTGTTCTATAAACGACATGACCTCATTTTTATATGAAATAATAATCTGAGAATTGAAGTTATAAGTTAAGAATTGCCCTGAGTGATACCTGAATGTATAATTTTTGTTTTATATAAGTGAATATTAAAAATAATATGATCAATACGTGTTTTAAATTTATCAGTAATTCTAGTTGGGATATTTATAAAAAAAATGGTGATGTGGCCATCATAGTACTTTCCCTATATTTTTCTCGAAAACTATGAGGTTTACGTAAAAATCTTATTCTTAATAATTTGTGCACTTTTGAATTCTCTACAATTATTTGTTATATAACTTTCATGTTGCTTCAATAGTTTATTAGCAATTGGCAAAAAATGTCAAAAATTTCAATTTTTATTTTTTTTCTCGAAAGTTAAGAATTTTATGAAAAATATATTTCAACAAAATTTGTTCAGTTTCTCATTCTCTTTAACTTTTGTTTGAAAAGTTTTGTAATATTTTTCATATTAAAAAAAATATCGGAAAAAAACAAAAAACGCTTCGAGTAAACACCCACTTCCGGTTTATGAATGTTTACCAAAAGCTTTTCAGTTCCAGTTTTTAACGATAAAACCTTACGTTTAAACTTTCATCTCAATCGGATCAGTCGTTTTTGAGATACAGCACCCACGGACAGACAGACAGACAGACAGACAGACAGACAGACAGACAGACAGACAGACACACACACAGACACAAATTTTTTTTTTCCAGAAATTAGTTTAATGGACTCAGGAGACCTCAAAACGGATATTTCCGCAAAAAAAATTTTTCAAAAAAAAATCACGATCACAATACTTCCCCTATATATACTTCGTATATAGGGAAAGTAAAAAATGAGATCTGATGAATTTAGAAGATCATTTAATTAATTGCTATATAGTATAAAATTTCTACGTCAAAATTTCGAACGATAAAGAAAATTTTACTAGATTCACATAACGTAATCATAGCATAATTTAATATCTCAAGGAATAAATTGATGTTCAATTGAATTTCGACTATGCAGCACTCAAACACCCGAACACAAGCCAAGCGATCTAGTTTTCTGAAAGAGTTTCCTTATAAATACCATGTTTTCTGGGAGACGGTAGTATTTCGAAAGAATTTTCCACTTCCAATTGAACATCAGTTTGCCAATGATCAGTTGCACATAAAACATCAATATTTTCAATTTCTTCTGTTAAACAGATTAATTTGATAGACATCAAAACCAGTGAAATTGTTGGTGATGATTTGACTGTCACCAATTCAAAGGGTATAGAATAAGTTATACAGAAACGAGCTTGCAATGGACATTTATTAAAGGTTAATCAAATTGATTCAGGAACAGAATCCATCAAGGCTCATTTACTAGTCAAAAGTAACCATTGTGCCTCATCAATGGTATCCCACAGATCTGGAGAATCTAAAGGTTGCTGATTTAATTGTTGAATACTCAACTGGAAAAATCTAGACTGGAGCACCCCGCCGATCCGAAAGGCTTGCTAAATATAATCAAATTTTCTGTATTGAGGAGGAACTAGGTAATAATGCTAAATACGCTGGAATAGTCTTCAAGATACCCAACTATGATTAACTACAGTTACTTTTGTATTAATCTTTATACAATTAGTTGAGGTACCGGATCATAGGATTAAGTTTTATATCGTACTCTAAATTTGGTTTTATGATCTAATATTATATTTCATGGTTTTATTGATTATATCTTGGTTTTTTTCCGATGTAGTCATGTTAAAAAAAGTATTAAGGCTAACATATTTGAGGAAATTTAATTATTTCTTAGTTTGTTATTGGAATTGATACAATCATTAATAAGATCATGTAGTTTTAAATTTGATTTTGCTAACCATATAAACAGGTATAATTCTAACTTACTTCAATATGCTGCGAATCACACCATTTCTAAGAATCAAACTAAAAATAAAAGTAAGAGGTTGCAAAGAAAATGTAACAATAATCCTTCAATACAAAAAAATGTATATTTTCTAGACCAGCTGTCATCTGAACCAATTACATCATGTAAAGGAGAGTTTTTAGCAATGTGGCGGTTTGGTATGGATCTAAAACGATTTGTAAATGCAATAACATTAGAATAAGACATTTTCTGTTGTCGAATTAATAGAAATTCGAAATTTTGTCGGAACGAAACTAGTTGTGACGTTTGAATTTTAATATTTTAATAATATTTTTAACTATTCTCCGCAAGTCTGTATAGTTTGTCTTGTCATTTGATTTTTTTGGAGCGTAAATATTTAGCTAAGTTTATTTTTACTTTTTATGCCAATAATAAATTCCAAATCAAATCATGGATGGACGTCTGGGTTTGTTCAATTTAACGTGGTAGTTACAAACAATTGTGTCTAAAGCTTTATAAAATTTAAAGTATAACAGTTGCCTTGCTTCATCAACATCAATTAAATTATACAAGTCACTTAAATCAGTCAGTGTAATTAAAGTTTATACAGAATTTTTCAATTTTTTAATCGTAGGAAACATTTTTGTCTATAATGGTTGCTATTTTTGAAAATTAGGACGATACATGAAATGTATCACAAAGTAATGGTATCAAGCATCAACTATGTTGCTATTTTTATTTAATAATATCGTTAAGTTAAATGGAAAAGTGTACGAATATTAATACGTATTAATGATTTTTCTTAAATTCCCGTGGGCTGTCCAAGAAAATTAATAGCAAACTCACGGTTAATTAATGACGGGTTTGCCGAATCGAGAGATAATTGAATATTTGCCGCTATTAGACGAGCAAAGGATTAATTAATTTAATTAAGGCAGAATCACTCTACGACACTATTAATAGAAATATGTTTGGAGGAAGAAGAAATTCTGCGTGGCCTATAAATACCGCGAATGTTCATTAGAGTTAATTATAGGGAAATAATCATCAACGCAAGGCAACGGATGCTGGAGCGTATCCAAATTTACGAGATAATTAATATTTATCTTGATTGTGGGCGAGTTTTGTTAATTTTGTTAAACAATATTTACATTAAAACGTCAAGGGGGATAATCAAATCGTTTCCGCGGGGGCGATGTAGTGCGTTGAATAAAATGCAAACGAGAAAAAGAGAAAATTGTCCCCTCGTAAATTAACAACTCCCTCGGTAACTTAAAATCTGCTTTCCGAAGAATAAGTATCAGCTATCCCATTAAAATTCAACCTAAGAATTTGATGTCTATTCTATTGGGCCGGTAACGAGTATTTGTCAAGTTTAATTTAGCGACCGAGTGTAATGCAATTATTATTCAAATTACATCCTAAGTGCTTTTAATTATATGATACCACCGCTTAAGTAGGTATAATGTTACATTCTAAGGTTACTAAATTGTCTTAGGTCAACCGTTGCTAGGAATGGGCGAGCATTAATTAAAATTCTCTGATAATTGCCGTTATTTGACGCCGTCGTTATTGTTCTCTATTAATCTCTCTGAAATATTTCTAATAATTTATATTTTATATACAAATATATATGTAAATAGTTTAATCAATCAATAGATAGTATGTTCTGTATTTGAGTAATGTATGCTGAGTCAGTGCATTACCAGTTTATGTGATAGTTGGGGCTTGGGAATAATTTTTAGGGCGTTTATAGGGGTGGAACCCTATATTTATTTGATATTCCCCTATCCATATATTTGGGAGTATCAGGAAAAGAATATGTCTTTGAATTACTGTAGCTTTGTTTTATGCGTCACGCTCTTGGGGCGTACATATTTTTATTGCTACTCAACTTCATCTCCTTCGTCTTGTTCATCTTTGTTCTAAGCAGCGAATAATTGGCGATGTCGGAGAATGGCGCAGAGAAAAACGGGGGGTTCGCGGCCACCCCTGGAATAAGCGTGATTTCACGCACGATTAACTTCTTCCGCCGCAAACCACGAAGGTGTACGGATATATTTGTATTAGTGTGTTTGGGCGGTTTGTAAAAGAAACGGGCGGGCACCGATTTTAGGCATCACTATTAGCACAATCGATCTCACTCCACATGACTAATGTTCGAATGTTCGCCTACACAGAAACAGCTGCGGCCTCTATTTATCTACACCAGCACAGAAACATTGCGGTTGCATGGGTACACATGCTTCAGAATACCTACAGGTTGAATTTTGCAAAGCTGGTCACGACATAATATATAATTGTTTGGTTGAACACGAAGTTTAATCGTGTAAATATGCAGAATTATTAACACAATGCAATAATGTTATCATACATTTTTTTTTAAAGTTTTATATGAAGGAATCTAAGTTATTTAAAATAATATAAAGGTCTTTAGTTCAAAGTTATATAACAATTAGGTTATTTGATAAGTAATATTATTTATCATTAAATTTTAATTTGTGTAGTGAAAATAACCACTTATTTGGTAATATAATATTCTGCAATGAAGAGAAGATACATAATATAGCCATTATGTATGAAGCGAGGAAGGTGAGTAATAGATGGGCTCGATAAAGAAATACACCCTGCTGACGCAGTGCATACAAACTTTTATAGCTAGACGTATAAAAGTTGATATGTAACAAGCATATGTTAGTTTCTGCCATTTTTCTTAAACTTAGAAGTTGAACAAGAAAATTTTTTCACACTCTGCTTAATTTATTTTGAAATGAAATTGAATGAAATCAAATATACGAAATGTATTGATAAAATGTAATGTTATAAGTAATCTGAAAGTGGAATTAAAACTTTTTAAGTGTATACAATATTATTCTAATATATTCATTGTTTAATAGGAAAATTTTTAGGTAGATCCAAAAATTACACAATATAGAACAGCTATTAGCTAAAATTCGAGTATGTGAATATCTCAAAACAATGTTGTTCAAACTTTTATGTTAGCCACATAATACTGTTAAAGATACAGACGTACGTTTATCTATTCAAATAATTCTAGTTCTGAATTAAACGGATACTATTGATTTAACTTTTATTTATGAAATTTAGGAGCAGTAACTTTGTGCTTATTGTTAGAGTGATCGAAAAATAATGTCGTTTCTGTGTATGTCGATATTTGATTGTCATTTCTCAGCTCATTGTGTATTTCCAAGGGGTGTTAAAGTTATTATAAGGATAGTATGACTTATTCAGTTTTAAATAATTCATTCAAACTTTCTTTAGAAATTTGGGATGAAATGATCAGCCAAATACCAGAAGAGTGTATATTGCACTGTGTGCTTTTTGAGTTTTGTAACAGTTGCGACCAAAAACATTTGCGATATTTATCCACTTACATTAGACGTTCATAAATGCCAAAGATGGTTTGGCAAGTTAAAATCCGGTAATTTTCGTCACTCTGACTCCTATCGATCAGGAAAATCAAAAACATTAGATAACAACATGCTAAAGGCAGAAATGGACACTAATCCATGTCAAATCAGGAAACTGTCGAACACTCTTAATCAACCTTGCTCGATCATCTTAGAACATTTAAAGCAGATTGGAAAAATAAGCAGAGCAGGTGTTTGGGTTCCTATAATCTGTCTGAAGAGAAACAAGCAAAACCGATCCATCACACGCAACGTTTTGCTTCAAGGGCACCTTATAGGTTTTTGTCTTTTGATCGGTTTATTTCTGAAGACGAAAAATGGGTCAGTGACACACAGCAGTGGCTCTCTCCAAATAAATAATCACAAAGTATTGCGAAGCCAGGTTTACATTCCAAAATGGCACATCTGTGTGTTTGGTGGAATATTAGCGGATTTGTTCATTTTGAATTTCTGAAACCTGGACAAACTGTTAATGCAGATCTTTTTGGTGAATAATCCGACGATTGCCAACAGAATAGGCGTAATTCTGCAATACTATAATGAAAGACGAACACTAGAAGAAATTAATGAATTGTGGGACTTTCTCGCCCACCATATTCGCTTGATTTTGTCGGATTTAAATTTATTTTGATCCCTACAACATATTCTTAGTGGGAAAAGATTTGAAAAATTTCATTATTATCAAAATACCATCTCGAAATATTTTACTCAAACACAGTTAATCATCGTGTATTATCGAAATAAGAAAAATCGTTTTGAAAAAAGAAACAGCTTCGTTGTTTAAGGTAGAATTTAAATCAGCTATGCAAGGTTACTTAGACGAGATTAGTGATTTGATAAACGTTTATCTGTTCTTTAAAATACAACTACTAGCGAATCTCATAATAATATTATTAAAGCTGAAAAGCTGGCGGAAATTGAATACCTTCAAAGGTGGTGTCTAAATATTATTGTTTTTAATATTCCTGAATCTTTTGGCTGAACTGAACAAACGTTAGGAAATGATGTTGCTGCAATTAAATCTTATTGTTTGTTGGTACAAAGATTAATAACTTTTCCCTCGCAAAATAAACCTTTGTCAAATCCCAGACCAATAAAATTAGTTTTTTGAAAATCGAGAGTCAGATATTCATCTTTTGAAGGACCTATAAATGTTTTATCAAAATTTTGGCGGCATGCGATCAAAATTACACAATCTAAAACTGAATGTTAATTTATCTCAATACGATATATAAGTTATTGTCCAAACCTGGTTAGATCCCTCCATAAATAGTGTCGAACTAGGTTTACATAATATAATAGTATTAAAAGTCGAGAAAAAGGTGTAACAATTCGGTTCGATCCTATCTTAAAAGTAGAATTATTAATATAGTGTCTAATATTAAAGAAATTTATGTAAAACTTAAAGAAATAATAATTTTGTCAGTCTATATATCTTCCTGTTTACCATCTATGCTAAATAATGACTACTGTGCTTCTATGGACTACATTTGTAATTTAGATCCGAATTTTAGCTTCGTTTTTTGCAGAGATTTTAATATGCCCTTAATCTAATCAAAATAATGTGTTGTTAATAGAAAATAATGGTCCTGACGAACAAATGTTAGCTGATGCATTCGAATTTAATAATGAGATTTATGTTTTTCAAATATAGACCAGATTACCATTTCTAAGTCAGATTATTCTCTTTTTATTGATAATGGTTAAATGTCAAGGACTCTCTCAATTGCTTTAATTATATATGGTATATAATTTTTAGGGTGCTAAATATAATAATAATTTATTTTTGTCCAGTATTAATTTATCATAATATAATTACTCACAAACTATTTAACGTGCATTCAAATATTTATAGTTCATTTTACAAAAAGAAATACGTTCAAACTAGTGTTGCTTTGATAGCCTTGCTATTTTGTAACACGCAAATTACTATTGTATCATTCAATGTCTGTCGAAGTATTAGCTAGAGAAGTAGTTGTTCCAAAGTGGTTTGTTCTTGTAGTCTTAATAAGACTCATTTGTTTTCTACGAAATATTTTCGTGTTTTTTCTAATTATTAAATAAATATTTCTTGCAACCTTAGATCATTTTGGGTCTATATAAATGAATCCAGAGAAATTTAAGGCTTTCCTAAATGCATGTTTTTAAAGATATATCCAGCACTTCTGGCGAAGAATGTGCTAATTTATATATTTCTGGCGTTCATACTTCTAATGATTATGATTTGCAACTAATTATACCTCCACTTTTAATAATTCATATTTGCAAATCAATTAGCATTATTTTATAAAATAATGCATCTACCCATTGCATTCTTTCCTCTGCATATAATCTTTAAGACTTCTCTGCAAATCGGCGAACTTCCTTCTATCTGGAATCATAGGCATCTGACGTATCTTTAAAAGTCGTAAAAGAGAAAACATGTAGAACTATAGAACAATATCTGATCGGTCTGGGTTTCTTAAAGTTTTTAATAAATTAATTGCAGATCAACTAATGTTTCAATGCAAAACTATTATCTGTGCTGAGCAAAATGGGTCTTGTTTAGGTAGATCGACCCTTACATTTGTTGATTTATTAATCTTATATTTAAAATGCATTTAAAAGTAATTACCAAATAAATGGGATATACACGGACTTCTTCAAAGCTTTCGATCATATAATATTTGGGGCTTAAATGAACAAATTACAAAATGATTACGCATTTAATTATGTAGTTGACTTCAGGATGTGAAAATCAATAATTTTGAGTCTAAGATAATCAACATGACGTCAGACGTTCCTCAAGGACACAACTATGGACCCATTTTGTTTTTATTGTTTATAAATGACCTTAATGTTTATGTTGAAAATTGTAAATTTCTTTTGTTTACAGATGATCTTAAGATTTTTAGAACCATAGAAAAAATACTGATAGTAGTTACGTGGAACAAGATTTGAACAATATTTATAAATGAGCTTTGCTGTAACTATGATAAATGTGTATCTATCTCTTTTAGTCGAGGTCAGATCTTAGCAAACATTTATAAAATTATTAGTATACAATTTGTATCAGTTCCTCATGTTGAAGCTACATCTTTAATAATATTTGATCGAACAATATTTTTCTCCAAGCCTATTGATACGATATGTTGTAAAGAAATGCAAACACTTACTTACATTACTTACATTACTCGATTTCTTTCCGTCTTGCTCTTTTTAAATTAATAATATTTGCTTTCAATATTAGGGAGAAGATCTATAGTTCTCAAGCAACTTTCCCTAAAATGATGTAAGTTGCTATGAAATGTATACAACAAGTCTTGTAATGAGTCTAAAATTAAGCTAATTGTTAAGAATATTTTTTCCCGTAAACATCATAGTTTTCAAGAAGAATGTAAGATTAGTATGATGGCCAAATCACCATTTTTTATGTTTCTTTACATTTTACAACTTTTAATTAAAACCCTTGCTTATGTTTTACTGATTGGAGGGTGGATAGAGGCCACCCACCCACCCTACATATACATGATAACTTTAAATACAAACGGTTGATGATTTTGCTGCTTAAAATACAATAAAACCTTGTATGTAATAAAAAATAAAGCATAATCCAAATTTGAGTTTAAAATATTATGTACATAATTTTAATTTACACACTCAAAAATTTTACTTTGTTCATATTATGTAATTAAGTTATTGCAAACCGCGAGGCGATCAGTAATAAAAGTTAATATGTATACGTAGTGTGGGCGGGTGGTCTCTATTCCAGTCAGTAAAACACCATACATAATTATTTGAAATATTTGTATGAATATATCAATTAAAAATTGCAATTATTCTATGTTTGTTTATATTTCACAACTTTCAAATAAATCCCTCGCTTATGCTTTACTGATTGGAGGGTGGATAGAGGCCACCCACCCATCCTACATATACATGATAACTATAATTGCTAATGGTTGATGATTTTACTGCTAAAAACAATAAAACCCTTTATGTAATAAAAAATAAAACAAAATCAATATTTAAGTTTAAATATAAATTACTTTTTGTAGCAGATTTTATCTATTTAAAATTTGAAGCCTACTACCCATCATGCATCAGATTTTTACTAATTAACTCACTCAAAATTTTTACCCTTTAATTTCTTTTTTATTCAAAAAGTTTTATAATTGATTATATTGGGAACTGCGAGACGATAAGAATTAAAGTTTATATGTATATGTAGGGTGGGTGGGTGGCCTCTATCCCACTCTTCAATCAATAAAACATAAGCGAGGGTTTTAATTAAAAGTTGTAAAACGTGAATAGACATAATATTAATTTTAATAAATTTATTTAAACAAATTTTTAAAATAATTTTATAATAAGTGAGAAATATGATGTCTAAATAGAGTTTATCTATCCTATGTTTATTATTAATTATTCAATCTCAAATTCACAATTCGTTGCTTCTACTAATTTACTTAGATGATGTAGTATCACCACCTGAAGTCTTTTTTTTTATTTTTAAATGAGCTTAAGACTGAATCGAGTTATGAAATAATTATACTCTTAAATGTCAGTGCATAAAAATGTGTTATCATGTATGAAACTATTCAGTTCTAAATAAACTGGATGATATTCATACACGTTATTATTTGTTTTACAATTTGTTACTTTTATCTTTTACATATTTCCACCTTAATAAACAAACAAAAAATACATCGTTTACAAATTGGATTTTACACGTCAAATATATAAAACTTTGCTATAAATGCTTTTAATATAATTTTTGTATGGGGCTTTATAATCAGAATGATAAAAAAAACATAAAATTACTTTTACCTCGTAATATGTACAAATAAATTCAATTACATATAAAATATTATATTAATTTTTTTTAATAATAAAAAATAAACTGTAAAATTTTATTACTTACTGGAAACAGTGTAATGAAAAATGTATTGTTGACACATTATAAGCAAACAATAATAATTAAGTACATTTATATTATTAGAAGTTTTAATTAAGATGGTAATATATACAGCATCTTTATTACAGTAACTGTTTAATATATAAATATAATACTTTAATTTGCTCTATTTATATAACAAAACTGTTAGATTTTTAAATTGGTTTTATTGTAAACACTACATATGTTTCGACACACTGTGGCTTTTTCAGGTGAAGAAAATATACAAATAAAATTCTTCACCTGAAGAAGCCACAATGTAGTGTTTACAATAAAACTAATTTAAAAATCTAACTAAAATAGTAAATATGGATTTTCAACACTTAAGTGCCTCAACAATTAATCATTATTTAAATTTTATATGATTTGTGTTAGCATGTAACTCTGTGGGCTATCGAGCAAAGGTATGAACTTAAGATGTTAATTTAATTGATATTAAAAGATCTTGGGTAAAAAAAATTGCGCATTATGGTTCCCTGTCTATAAGGTTAAATATAATTAATATACTATAAATTAAAGATTGAGTCT
Source organism: Ontholestes murinus (assembly GCA_963969525.1). Taxonomy (NCBI): domain Eukaryota; kingdom Metazoa; phylum Arthropoda; class Insecta; order Coleoptera; family Staphylinidae; genus Ontholestes; species Ontholestes murinus. Next base: position 64,359,313 of record OZ018396.1, read on the forward strand.
CCTTTCTTCACAAAATTTATTGATTGCAAATGTACATTTCGGTCAAGATTAGTTTAACATTGAAAATGGTCACATCATGACCGAAATGTACATTTGCGATCAATAAATTTTGTGAAGAAAGGAGACTCAATCTTTAATTTATAGTTCAGTACATCTTCACGTAACTCAACAATCATTAAAGTATAATTAATATAATTTGTATGTATAAAATTGAAAAAAAAAAAACAGCTCGCAGGTCGATGGGCGAAACAAAAACTAAAAAAATTAAGCTGCGTATAATAATAATAATAATTATATGTTTAATTGTGGAGGCGTTTACTTTGTGGTACATCTTGAATATACTGAAGAAAGAAAACAGGATCACTTTGTTTTACCACTAAAAAGTTTTCTTTCTTCAGAATAATAATTATATAATATAACACAATTTTTACTTTGTATAACCCAATTATATTTTATGACGACTTATGGCGGACTAAAAATTAATCAATTTATGTTTTATTCTTTTGTAATTACATATTAAGAACTTGTTTTATTGTACCTTTACATACTGAAAACTCCATAGCATGTAATCATTCTCGGAATGCACAACTAAACACATCTTGAAGGTCTGGCACAGAAAACGACCATTAAATTGGCTTCGCAAATTAAGCCCAATTATCCGGCAAATCGCTATTTATGGGAAAAGTCAAGTCACTGAGTAAAACTGGCTAAGTTTAACAAGAAATGAAATCATTAATCATTATTTTCGCTCGCACTCCCTCACTTGAAAGTTTGCACGGCACAGATTTCGCATTCCTAAAACACAAATATTACGTGTATTATGGGATAATACAATTTTATTAGCGGCATAAACGAGTCGGGTCACGGGTTTCAATTTGTGTAATGCATTTTAGGCAAATGAAGAACACACACACACACACACGCGTTCGCTGTGAGAGAGTAATGCACCTTTGTTACTTGTATTGTTGTGCCATAGATGACGCAAATTGAAACTAATTACGAAAATGATTTATGACCTACACGGATTATAATTTTAATTAGATCTTAACATTTAATACGTTTTCGAATTATATTACATGAGACATTGTGCAACGTGATGTGTAAAATATCATTATAAAAACTATTCTAGCAGTAATTACTCTAAAAGCTAATGTTTAATTTCTTATACAAATATAAAAATTGCTTTTTTACCTTTGTTTTATGTAGAATATTTATAATGTTTTTATTGGATGTAACATAGAAATCCGAACACCTACTATAAATCATTTTATTTTGATAATATTTTATACTTAGGCTTATTTTAATGAAAATAAATATTGGTGCACAAGGTAAAATTTAAAATTTTTACAGTAGTAACGATTTTAATTTTATTGAGTGTGGTTCAAAGTTTTAGTTGTTCTCTTTTACAATGCCTAGGGTACAAAGACGTGCAAATTTTCTTCAACCTTTTGAGTTTGATAAATGGCGGATAGTTGGACTTAGAGAGTCTGGACTTTCTTTTCGAGAAATTATGGACATTTTGCACAGAAGTTTAGATAGATACTATAGTAAGATGTTGTCGGGCATGGAATCATAGAGGTCGAACATGAAAAGCTAGAGGTACAGGACCACATCGAAGAACCACGGAGAGTGGATAGATCGGAGTTTAAGACTGTTGACTTTTTGAGATCGTTTCTCCACCACCAGGTCCATTGCAAACCAGTGGTAGGAAGAGCATGGTAGATTGATTGGAATGCGAACAGTTTACTGCCGGTTTCACACTTTTGGTCTTCCATTCCGGCCACACTGGGTGCTTCCTTTAATCACGTTTCGAGTGAAGAACGATGTGGGACCAGGAGTAGAATTTAGGGATGCATGGTGAAGACGACGTGGCGAAAGAAGAAATTCACATTTTTTTGTCAAAAGGCACGTTTACCACACCCTTAGAGTTATGCTATTGTTTATGTCTCTAGTTCACCTCTAATCTTTGTTAGAGGCAACATGACCGCACAGCATTACATCGAAGAAATTCTGTAACCTCATTTTCTACTCTTCTACGTCTTCAGACATTGCCAAAACCAACTTTTTGGCAGGATAATGCTCAGAAATTCTGTAACCTCATTTTCTACTCTTCTACGTCTTCAGACATTGCCAAAACCAACTTTTTGGCAGGATAATGCTCACCTGCACATCACAAGAGCCACAATGAACTTCTTTGAGCACGCTGAAATCAATTCGTTGCTCTGGCCACCGAGGTCACCGGATTTATCTCCAATTGGTTTGTGTGTTATCATAGGCCGAAGACTCCTTAATTTGTAGCGTACTCCTCAAACTATAGAAGCATTTTGAAATGCCTTAATTATTGTTTGGAATGAGATACCACATAAAGACAGCAATCACCTAATTAGAAACAAAACTAGGCACCTTAGAGAGTGTATAGCTCACGTGGTGCACAATACTTTTTTTCATAATAACTTTGTTTGAATCGAAGAGAAATTTTGTTCATTTGTTTACTATATTTTCCCTTACAATTGTATAAAATGATTTATATTGGATCTTCGGATTTCTATGTCAGTATATAATTACCATCATAAATAATTAAATAGAAGTGCCCTATTTTCTAGAAACTAGAAATGCAGAAACGTATTAAACTTTTTCATAATTGTAACATCGCAGTGGCGCGTTTCGGGTCATAAATTCCTATTTAAAACGCCACTACTACGTTTCTCTGCATCCTGCGTAATATGAATTCTGGGTCGATATATGTACCTTAGTTTTGTTTGGAAAGGTACCTCAAATAAACGAAGCTATTGACAATAATATATAAGTTTAAATATTTGAATTAATATTTCCTCTGTGTAAAACACAGTTTGGCACATTTTTCTTTTTTTTAAACAAGTGAAAAAAGTGCCAAACTGTGTTTTACTCAAATCAACATTTTCACGTACTCAAACAACCAAATTAATAATATTTTCTCGTTTTCTTTCTTCACACTTTTTATTAATAGAAATATATTAACATAATGTTTCACCAAATGATTAATGCGAAACAAGTATATGATTTATTAATAGAATATGTACATTTTAGTGCATCTGCACATAACTCAACTTTCATTGATGCTCTTATCTCAATTTAATTGTGGTTAATAAAACATAAATAATTTTTTAATTCAGTATAAACATAGATTATCACGTAGTAACAGTTGTAAGCAATCTCTTGACTTTTGTTTCACCTAATTTCGACACATTATTATTATTATTATTTCATTTTACCATGAACAGAATACGAGAATCGCAAAATTTTATCATATCTAGAAAGGTAGTAATTATAACCATCCGGTGATCATTAATATATTCATGTAATAATATTACTAAATGCTGTATATATTTTGAACGTATCCAACCATTAAAACGACAATAACTGGCCGGTATTAACGATAGCATTTATTTTTATACAAATAAGTACCAGATGTGTTATTACACAAGTTTTACAAATAGAATTACAATTAAACTGTATCCCATACGGTATTTCTGTATTTTATCAATTGCCATAAAAAAACACCGCTATTAAATAACTTTCGTAATTTAATACTGCACACACTGCTCGGAAACTTTTTTATTGAATCCACACGGAACTAATATATTACCTGTCATATACCGCATACTTATCCTGGATTAATGATGTATCAGAGTAAAAATTATATTTCTGTAATAGATATTTTAACGTTTAAATTTTATTTTATTGCTTCTTCTCATTTTGAAGGTAAAGTAATTAAGTAATACTAAAGTAAATGTAAAATAATCATAGTGAGTGGCAGCTAAAATTAATCAATAATTAAAGCTTCAAATATCTATAAATAATCTAAACAAGCCTATCATTTTTTTAAACATGTCAGGAAATTATTTATTTTATTCATATGTTAAGTGGAAGAGCATTTTAGTTTGACAGTCAAGAGAACTACGCCTGTTTCTGTTAATATATAATTTTTTCAAGTGTAATTTTTGATTATTATTATTATTACGTGAAACAATCTCCAGATGCATATTTTTCTGTAACTCATCTTATTTTAATATATTGAAACAATCCAGTGATGGAAATTTGGCTAAGTGGCACTTTAAATTAGATCCCAATATATTTAAATAAAGTGGTAAAACAAAGTCATCGTGTCTCCTTCTTTATTAAAATAATATCTCATGAAAGGCATGTCTGTAATTACTAAAATAGTTATGGGGTTAGTCTGATCCGTTGAAATATGGCAAGTAACCATTTTGACATATGCGAACCCGTTTGTTCCACTCTAGTCCCTTCATTAATTCGTCACATCTTTAGGAGGGTGAATATTTTATGTCAAAATTACCTACATATGTGGTGTTGATTATAAAAATTATCTCTGTATAAATGATTAAATGCTAAATTTATGTATACGAATATTTTTGTTTTTATTATTACCCTAAATTATTCACAAATATACCTATTTAACTTGAAAATAATTTAAAAATCATCATAATAATTTCCTATATTTTTCTTAAAAACTATACGGTTTACACAAAAAGGCTATTCTTAATAATTTGCTCAATTTTGAATTCATTACAATTACTTATTAATATTGAGATAACGCAATTGTTTGCTTCTTCAGGTGAAGTAAATATTTACTTCACCTGAAGAAGCCACAGTGTGGCGAAACATATGTAGTGTTTAATAAACCAATATTTGAAAATCAAACAATTGCGTTATCTCAATATTAAGTATGGATTTTCAACACCTAAGTGCCTCATCAATCAATCAATTACTTATTATATAAATTTAATGCAATTCCTTTAGTTTATTTGCAATGGGAAAAGAAATTTCAAAATAATTATGTTAAGAACTATGTTTTAATAAAACTTGTTCAGTTTGTCATTCGCTTCAACTTTTGTTTAAAAAGTTATGTCTTAGTAAATTCATAATATTTTGAAATAATGTTATGTTTATTTACGTTTCACAACTTTTAACTAAAACCCTCGCTTATGTTTTACTGATTGGATCCACCCTACATATACATGATAACTTTAATTGCTAAGCGTTGATGATTTTGCCGCTAAAAAAAATCAAACCTTTTATATAATTAAAAATAAAACAAAATCAAAATTTAATTTAAAATATAAAAGAACTATTTTAGGTAATCTTATCTAATTTATATTTATATACCACCCATCATGCATAAAAATTTAATCAATTTGCTCATTCAAAAATTTTACCTTTTGAATTTCTCATTTATTCAAAAATTTTTGCAATTAATTTTACTCCAAACCGCGAGACTATTAGGAATTAAAGTTTATATGTGTGTAGGGTGGGTGGGTGGCCTTCTCAAATTTTTTTGTAAATATTGTCGACAAACTAATTGATCTGTAATTGTTTACGTTCTCAGCTTCGCCCTTTTTATAAAGTGGCTTCACTAAAGCAATTATAAGCAAGTCCGAAAAACAACTGCTCCCTAAAGATTTATTAATAATGTTACATCAAAGTCAGTAACAATGCACATTTTTTTTATTAATTTTACATATATCTCATCGACGCCGACTGAATTGGTGTTTTTCAAATTAAAAATAATATTTAAAATTGCATGTGCGTTTGTTCGATAAAAATACATGGATTTATTAAATGTGTTTTTGTTCATAGTTACATCGGAGTGAATATTATTTTGAGAAATATTTGTTTTTAAAAAAAATATTGAAATTATTTTCCCTATTCATATTTAATTCAAAGGGAAAATATTGATTGTTGTTTTTGCCCCTAATGTCATTTACAGCTTGTCACATTGCTTTTAAGGGATTATTAGAAGTATTTATTGTACTTTGCATGTAATCTTTTTTTGAATTGATTAATTCATGCAAATAATTGGCTTATATTCAATCTGATGACTTCAAATAATTTGATACAGTATTAATCTTATCAATAATGTCAGTAAGCACTACATCATTACACAGTATTACTATATTTCTACATTCTGACAGTTGTGGCGTATTATACTGCATACTTTAATTTTTCTTTAGTTTTTTTCTTATATTTGGGAAAATTATTTTCTAAATGAAAATGCAGAATATTTAAAAACATTTTAAACTTATCGTTAACGTGATCATTATCAAGTACTTCAAGCCAGCTTTCTAGAATAAATTGATTATAAAATGTTTGTATATATTCTTCTATAAATAATATAGTCAGCTGTGTATATTAATCGAAGCTAATTTGTGTGAATAAAATGTTATTCATTTATTCACTCCTGTTGCATTAAACATGTTATTAAGCACGAAATATTTTCGAAATTTTATTTCTTATATGTGAAACGGTGGATGGAGGGGAATAATGCAAGTTTGAAGTTTGCTGTGTAGCCCGAGACATTTCTCTTATTATTCGCGTCGCGATGCCGGGATTTTATTTTTATTTATAAAGAACAATTTTTCAGCTATAAGCTGAATGCTGAAACTGTGCACGATGGATAATGTTATCGAATTATTTACACTTTTCTGCACGAGCGATTATATCTTCTTCTTTTTTTAAATTCATATGATTTTTTTTAACTAGAAAACCATGAATAATCTTAAATTATTTTTTATTACAAGAAAAAATATATTTAGTTAAAAAAATAAAATTAATAATCAATCAATAAGTCTTACTAATAAATCACTTATTGAAATACCTACTTCGCTGGATAATACATCGACAGTTATTAAATTATACAAAATTAATTTTCGTATTAAAAGCAGCACAACTATCAAAGCCACACAAGTTTAAATCTATTTATATGTGTAAATTAAAATTATTTTCATTTTTTTTTTTTAAATTTTAACACCGTGACTTCAATTTGTTTAGTTAGAAACAACTGATTATTAAAAGAAATGCCTTTAAATGAATTATAAGTTTTAGGCTTCTTTTATCTTGAACTTTTTAAATATTATTAATAATCTTTCCTTACATTAATAAACACCGTGTAATTAAATACGATCGGACAACCTGCTAAGCTAAATCGCTCTTTATTCATATTGGGAAGGGGAAAATACAAAAATTAATCAATGGGGTGAAATTTGTAATATGATAATTAAAAATTAATCCCCCCGACGAAAAATGTCAATTTAAACTAAAGTCCTTTAAGAAATTTAAAATTCTCGATTAAATTTTCCACACTGAGGCCTCCTTAAAATAAAACCGATATTTACTGACAGCGAAATTCTTTTACATAAATTTGACCTATTTAATATTAGTAATTATTTGATGATTACAGCATGTTTTAATACTTTCTTAGAGTAGACATACTGTAAATTATTTACTATATTTTTAGGGTATGTAAATAATGAAAAGTATAATTAAATCACCATTGCATCACTTCTTATGCCTAAACATTCACGCAATTAAATGTAAGATGCATGCATTTATGGTATCTCCATGACGAAAATAAACATCAAATTAAAATTCTCACTCCACAAAAGCTGTCAGGCTGATAATGGGAAGGATAGCAAATGAAAAACATGAAAAAACACGACTGACAAACATCATATGACAAAATAGCGCCAAATTTAAATACGTCCTTACTTCCTGAACACCCTATATAATCAATGTGTGGATGGATGAGTGGAAGAGTATTTAGATGCAATAAGAAACTATACAGAGTAAGATAATTTTTAATCAAAAGATCTTTATTAACATACAATAATATTTGATTTTTAATTATTTACTCATTATTTGTAGAGCCTGAATCTTATTTCTTTCATATATACTACTGTATTTATTCTTGTATTCTAGCTGACATGAAATGCACCCCTTCTCTCTCATCTTGCTAGCATTCTGAAAATGGCAACTTTCATTTTATCATTAAATCATTTTTATGGAAAAATATTCGATTTTGAGTTATGGTTAATTTAGAGACGTCTGATTGCACTGATTCTCTTGAATCTATAATTTCATCATCGCCAAAAAAAAACATGATTTAACCAAAAGGACAGGATTTTTTTTCTAGTTTGTTCACATGTTAATATACAGAGCCTTCTCCGGAAACTAAATGACATCGATTTAATATTAAATGGAAATCAGTGCAATATATCTGTTCTTTGTTTATGTGAACATTTTTTGGTGCATGAGGAATACTTATTAATCGCATTAATAACATTTCGTAGAGCTGCTAAATTTTCAAAGAAAAGAATTCGGCATGGTGGCGTACTTGGCCCTAGATATCACAGCGCTAATCGCAGAAAAAAATTTGAATTTGCTATTAAAGATACCATTTTAGTTACTGCCTTTCGATCACAAATTTCTATTTCTGTAGAAATCAATGGTTTTAAATTTGCAATGCATTTTACTACGCGTTTAAATAACTGTATTGATGCAAATGTCAAATTTAATAATATTGCCTCTTGCAACTTTTGGAAATAGGCTTGTTTGCTCACAGAGGTATCTTATTCTCAGTTGCTATTGATTTGAGTACCAGATATATATTGACCAGACTAAAAGTTCTAGCCTAGTTTAGAACTGCTTGAACCAAATATCTATGAAGTATAAGTATAAGTCTTATGCTTCATAGACTCTACCAAAGCGTTTGATACTAGAAAATGTAAAAAAAAATAATTAAACTGCTGCGGAAGATCGAAGTAGAGGAACAGAAAGTAACGCTTATAGAAAATCTCGATTGGAAATAAACAGGAGAGATAATTTAAAGACGATAAAAAAGTGAAGAAGTTTTATTAAAAGATTTATTTCATAAAGTTCTTAACATTTTTTGACAATTGCTAATAAACTTTTAGAGTTACATGAAAATTGTATTACAAATAATTGTAGAGAATTCAAAACTGAACAAATGGTGATGTGGCCATCATAGTACTTTCCCTATATTTTATTCGAAAACTATGAGGTTTACGCAAAAATGTTGTTCTTAATAATTTGTTCACTTATGAATTCTCTACAATTATTTGCAATATAAATTCCATTTAACTCCTACAGTTTATTTAGCAATTGAAAAAACAAGACAAAATTTTTATTTTACGAATTTTACGAAAAATATATTTTAATAAAACTTTTGTTTGAAAAGTTTTGTAAAAGTTTCCATATTAAAAAGAAAATAGGAAAAAAAAACAAAAACGGCTTCTAGTAAACACCCACTTCCGGTTTATGAATATGCAACAAGAGCTTTTCAGTTCCAGTTTTTAACGATAAAACCTCAAGTTTAAAGTTTCATCTCAATCGGATCATTCGTTTTTGATATACAAAATACTGCTTGCGCAGTGGAGAATGTTTGTATGTAAGATATACTCCCCAATTAGTATTTTCTACTTGTGTGGAATATCAACTGCTGTCAATTGATACATAGAAACATTCGTCACTGCGCAAGCAGTATTTTGTATATTTTCAATTCACAAACATACACCACTGCGCAAGCAGTATTTTGTAAACAACTTAAGTTGATATATATTCTTATCCATAAACATTCATAACTGCGCAAGCAGTATTTTATAGATTAAGATGAAGTTGAAGACAATTGATATTTGACGATTGAGTGATTCAGTTGAAATTAAAATTGACAGTTTAACATTAAATTCGACCATGGATATATGAAGAAAAAATGAAAAGTATTCTAGGAAAATGACTTGTTCGCTTCGATAAGTCGAGAGTACGTTGAGGCAATGAATAATGCATTGGTATAGGTCAAAGATACGCTATAACAATGATCAATGTATCAGCCTAGACCAAAAGTACGCCAGGGCAATTTGTAATTTATTGAAATAGGCCAAGAATACGATAGGGTAATAAATAATTATTAGCATAGGTTAGAAGTACGCTAGGACATTTAATTGAATTGAAGCCAAATATGCAAGGCAAGCACATACACAGAAACGCGCCCACAAAATTCTGTCATCATCCTAACGTGGATATATGTCAACGTTTATGCACTTTGAGGACTTGTATATTTTGTTTGGAAATTGTTTTAACAATGATATATTATCGATACAATTAATAATACAAGTGTTACATATTTTTTCTATAAAATTTCCCTTTTGCTAAGGAATTATTAATAAGGCAATATTTTTATATGAAAATTGTAACTGCATTTTAGTTTCCTTAAATTCAAGTTTGTAGTGTGTGTCACTTTGTTTTTAGCTGTGATGGCTAGAATCATCTTAATCTATAAAATACTGCTAGCACAGTTATGAATGTTTGTAAATAAGAATATATATCAAATTAAATGATCTACAAAATACTGCTTGCGCAGTGATGTATGTTTGTGTATTGAAAATATGCAAAATACTGCTTGCGCAGTGAGGAATGTTTGTAGGTAAGATATACCCAAGCAATATTTTCTACTTAAGTGGAATGTCAACTGCTGTCAATTGAGACATACAAACATTCGTCACTGCGCAAGCAGTATTTTGCATATATTCAATGCACAAATATACACCACTGCGCAAGCAGTATTTTGTAAATCATTTAATTTGATATATATTCTTATCCAAAAAAAGATTAATATTTTTTTATAGATTAAGATGCAGTAGACGACATTTGATATTTGACGATTGACTGATTCAGTTGAAACTTAGAATTGACAGTTTAACATTAGATTCGACCATGGATTTATGATAATCGAGATAAAATGAAGAGTACGCTAGGAAAATGACTTGGGATAAGTCAAGAGTACGTTGAGGCAATGAATAATGTATTGGTATAGGTCAAAGATATACTAGAACAATGATGAAGGTATCAGCCTAGGCCAAAAGTACGCCAGGGCAATTTGTTGTGTATTGAAATAGGTCAAGAATATGCTAGGATAATGAATAATTATTAGCATAGGTCAGGAGTGCGCTAGGACATTGAATTGAATTGATGTCAAATATGCAATACACACACCACACATCATCATCATCCTAATGTGGATATTTATCAACGTTTATGAACTTTCAGGGCTTTATTATTTTGGAAATTGAAAATGTATCGATAAAACAAGTATAATATATCTTTTTCTATACATTCTACTTTTTTGCTAAGAAATTACTTAGGGAATTGTTTTATAAGAAAATTGTAAATGCATTTTAGTTTTCTTAAATTGTAGTTTGCAGTGTGCTTTTAGTTGTGATAGCTAGAATCATATTAATCTAGAAAATACTACTTGCACAATTATGGATGTTTGTGGATAAGAATATATATCAACTTAAATTATCTACAAAATACTGCTTGCGCAGTAGTGCATGTTTTTATATTGAATATATACAAAATACTGCTTGCGCAGTGACAAATTATACGGAAGATACACTCCCCAAAGAGTAATTTTTATTTGTGTGGAATGTCAACTGCTGTCCATTGATAAAGGACAGTTAGGATGTAGTAGACGACATTTAATATTTAACGATTGCCTGATTCCAGTTGAAATTTAAGAATCGATAATTTAACATTAGATTCGACCATAGATATATGATAATTAAGAAAAAATAAAGAGTACATTAGGAAAACGACTTGTTCATTGGAATAAGTCAAGAGTAAGTTGAGGCAATGAATAATGCATTGACATAGATCAAAGATACCCTATAACAATGATCAATGTAATAGCCTAAGTCAAAAGAACTCTAAGGCAATTTGTAATGTATTAAAATAGGTCAAGAATACGCTAGGATAATGAATAATTAATAGCATAGGTCACACACACGCACATAAAATTTGATCCCCATAGAATACTCTCATCATCCTAACTTGGATATATGTCAACGTGAGGGCTTGTATATTTTGGAAATTGTTTTAACAACGAAATATTATCGATACAATGAATAAAACAAGTGTTACATATCTTCTTCTATAAAATTTACATTTTTGCTAAGAAATTAATAAGGGAATTGTTGTATATGAAAATTGTAAATGCATTTTAGTTGCCTTATCTTAGGCAATCATCCTAATCTAGAAAATGTTGATATGGCCATCATACTACTTTCTCTATATTTTACACAAAAACTATGAGGTTTACGCCTATTTGTTATATAAATTTTATGAAACTCTAATAGTTTTTTAGCAATTGACAAAAAATGTGATTTTTTTTTTTTTGTCGAAAGGTAAAAAATGTTCTTTATAAAACTTGTTCAGTTTTTCATTACCTTTAACAATTGTTGAAAAATGTTTGTAATATTTTTCATATTAAGAGAAATATCGAGAAAAAACAAAACAACCTCGAGTAAACAACCATTTCTGGTTTATGAATATTCACCAAAAGCTTTTCAGTTCCAGTTTTCAACGATAAAATCTTAAGTTTGACCCCAAAACGGATATTTCCGCAAAAAAATTTAAAAAAAAAATCACGAAAAAATACTTGCCCTGTATACTACGTATATAGGGAAAGTAAAAATGATTAAGAATAGCCTTTTTGCGCAAACCTCATAGTTTTTGAGAAAAATATATAATAATAATAATAATTTTATTCATGTTACTACAAGGGGCTTACATTCGTGATAATAATTTACAATTGTCAGCATACAAGAGTGCTAAAAGGAGTAACTACACAATATAATTAATTAAGAGTATGTATAATAATAATATATAAAAAAACTAAGTATTTTCTAAGAACGAATTTAAATTTCACAGTGACTCAAAAAATATTTACACAAGTAAGTTATATACATTTAGTACAGGCTAAATAAAGGCAAGTTACTGTTGTTTCCTATACCTATATCTATCCGTTTTTAAGATATTTGACAATTCTTGAAAATGTAGACCTAAATTTAAAATGCAAGGCTGTCCTACATATTTAAGCTAGATATTTTAAGTTGTACTTATCTTTTAGTCTAAACATTAGAATTGACGATAAAATAAAAATGACGCCTAAAAATTATACAGGGTGAATACAAATAAACATTTGATATTGACTATCATTAATAACAAATAACATCAAATAACTTTCTTATTTTAAATGGAACACCCTATAATTGATATCGTATTTTGATTCTAATTTTAATCAGCTTTTAAATTGTATTAAGGTTTCTTATATTTTTCTAGTAATTTGGTGTTTTCGAATTGAAGCATTAATTTGTTAGCATTTGTTTTTCAAATGTAGGCTTTGGTAGAGCTGACGCAATTATTCAACAAAAATGAACATTATTTGACAGTGGCTTGTCACCAGCACTTGTTAGTTTAGTTAAACCATCGTTGTTGTTCAGGGTTGTTTAAATAAAAATATTTTATTTAGAAGGAGAACTTACTCCCAAGATAAAAATGTCTATCTTTATAATTGGAGGATGTTTAGAAAATTGTTATTATTACTCACTCAAATTCAACTGTTTTTTTTTTCGTGCTAATAAAAAAATATAAATATAAAAACATACTACTAAACTGATAACATATAAAAGCAAATACGGAAAAAGCATTTACTACACGAATTAAAAACTATTTATTAAAAAAAGCCTTCTACAACATAGAGGAATGCCTATCCAATAGATTCTTAGACTTAAATAGAGAATAGCGTTTTTAAATCATTTTATTATATTATGTCTTCATTTTATTGTTGAATTGTTTTATGTACTTTTAACGTTTATTATTTATTGAATTATTTTTATACTTGTATATTGATATGTGTAACCTATTTCTAACTTCTTGTTTTAGTTTGTCTGTTTTTATTTATTTAACTATAGTTTTACTTAATTATTTTAATCTGTGAGTTTTTATTAACATATTTTTTTATCTACAATTAACATGTTAACTTATTTATTTATTTTAATTGGTTTGTTTCTGTCAAACACATATTTTATTTATTTATCCGGCAGTTGTTTTTAGTTATATTTCAATGTATCTGTATTTATACTGTCTTATAATGATGTGCTATTTTTATTAAGCCACAAACCTACCTACTGAACTATTTAATGATTCTATGTAATTAACTAATATTTTAATGTTTACGTATACCTACATGTTTTGACCTGTGTAACACAAATGTGATGGGCACCAATAAATTATTATTATTATTATTATTATAACAAATTTAAATGTTAAATAAACTAATGTTTTTTGTAAATGTTCAAAATGATGGTCCTCATTTCCAATGCATAGGTAAACTCTTTCTTTAAATGACAGTTTCATTTTAATCAAAATACCTAGCGTCATAAACATTATTTTTTTATATATCTCCATAAGAAACAGTCTGGAGACTTTGTTGGCCAATTCTATTAACTATCTAATTCATTTCTAACGTTTACTTGGAAGTGTGCAGGAGCATCGTTTAGTTGCATCCACATTATTTCTCGAACATTAAGTGGTATATTTTGCAAAAGTATCACTTATAAATTGAAGAAACATGGCGCCGTTTAAGTAGCTATCAAAAAGCCATGGACCTAACACAGGCGTTTCAATTATTCCAACAGTCCTTCGGTGCTGATAATCAAGGGTTCTAAAGAACAATTTCTTTAGAAGATTTTAATGACTGTAATAATGCGAATTATGTCTATTAACTAATCCGTTGATATAGAAAGTTGACTCATCTGCGAAACGTGTTTATCATCTCACAACTTTTTTAGAACCCATAAATAAAATTCGAGGCGTAATCTGCTTCCGCAAGTTACTGATGAAGTTGTATTTGATGCGGAAAAAAATTGTGTTTCTGTCTACTTATTTTAATCATTTTTCGCTGACTTGTATGTGGAGTTTCAATTAAAGATCCCATAACTACGAATTCATTTTATTCATTTCCAGTAATTTCCTTTTGTCGCTCTGTTTATTTTATTTATTTTATAAGATATACATCCAGTTCTTCTAAACTCTTCTAGCAAATTTTCTAATGAACACTTGTCAGGATGACGTTTCCAATATTCTTCACACTCATCAATTACTAAAATGATACTAATCCTTTATTCACGGGAGTAAGTTCTTATCTCAAATAAAATGTTTTTCTTTAAACAACCTCAACTAACAATGATGATACTAAGAAGACAGTACTTCTGTCAAATAATGTTTATTATACCTATGCCAAAGACTACTTTTGAAACATAACTGGCAGCAAATTAATGTTTGAATTTGAAAATGCCAAATTACTCGAAAACTATAAGAAACCTTAATATAATTTTAAAACTGATTAAAATTAGAATCTAAATATGATAACAAATATAGGGTGTTCCATTTAAAATAAGAACATTATTTGACGTTAATGATAGCAGATATCAAATGTTCATTTTTATCCACCCTGTATAATTTTTAGGGATCATTTTTATTTTATCGTCAATTCTAATGCTTAGACTAAAAGATAAATACAACTTAAACCATCTAGCTTAAAAATGTAGGACAGCTGTGCATTTTAAATTTTGGTTTACCTTTTTCAAGAATTGTCAAATATCTTAAAAAAGGCTAGATTTAGGTATAGGAAACAACAGTAACTTGCCTTTATTGAATTGCTTGATCTATATACTAAAATCTCAGATAATATTGATAGCTTCTTGGATCTTAAAGGCATTCACTTCGAAGTACTTACAATACTTACAATGATTAAAACAACGTCATTGTGTCTCTTTCTTCATTAATAGGTAATGTTAATTATTGTGACAAAGATAATAATAATATTTGACCCAGACACTTTATAAATATAATCCAAAAAATAGCTGATTATTTCCTGTAGGGAAATTATAGAACAAAATATTTTTGTGATGTATGTTAGGATCGATTAAGAGACGAGTGTTTAAATTTATAACTATTGAAGGTAAAATTTATTAACCTAACTGATTGTTTAAAATATTTGTTGTATATAATACAAAATACTTGCGTAAGGTTTGTGATGAAAATACTAGCACTGAGGGGGGTTCGTGTCGTTCGGCATTGTTATGTGAGTGTGTGTGTTTTTATTTAGCATCTGGCGTGTGGTGTATGGGGTGTAAACTGTAGTCGTGCCGGTGGTAGAGCTGGTGCTGGTGAGTCGAAGGTGAGGGTAGAGTGAAGAGTGTGAGTCCTGAAAGTCCTGAAAGGGAGGATGGCGTGGTGTAGAGTGCAGAGTGTATGGGGTAGGTGGTGGTAGTGGGGCTGGCGCGCACTCTCCTCAGCCGGTTTCGTGTGCCGATCGCCGGATTCGGCAGTATCACGCGAACCTCGTGTGTATTCTAGTCCTCTTTAACGGTGCGCGGATAACATTCGAATAACACCGTGAAGAGAAGAGAAGAAGACCCGCCCCTCAATAAGAGAAAGACCGACAGAATTATACATGTGTTCCTAACTTCCACCGAAGTTAGCATAAATTCTGTGTGTAGTGCGATTTACATATCTGACAATATTTCCCGGGCTCCTATTTTAATTACCTGCTCAGATTTTGAATTAACCTCCACCACCTCTCAACAAACCAGAGACTCTGTTGTACTAGTTAGGTGTAATAAACTCGTTATAACTTTAGTGATTACCTTAATTGATTGTGCTCGGTGCTTTTTTTAATTAAAGTTGCATACTGTGGGATCGGATATTTATTATTTTATCACACCGAACGGATGATATTATTATTTATTCCTATGGAATAACTAGTGTGTGCATGTGTGTGGGAATGGATTACTACAAAGGTTGTTAAGTGACTTGTGAACCGCAGCGACCGGTAACTGGTCAAGATGGGGTTGGTGCGGTTTTTGGTGACTAGCGCTGCGCTCTTGCTCTCTAGAGGCTTAGTAGTCGGTCAAGGTAAGGGGTTTTGTTGTAGGGTACCTTTCGTTATATACACCCACAATCCTTTCATTTACTATTCATAAGACCACGCATAAAAAAAAAGATTATAAAACAACTATGTCATTCGCGTATTATAATTAAAAATGAATGCATGCAAAATATTACACAAAATAGGTTGTAACCTTTATATCTAAAGTAAGTTTGTACACAAATCATAAATAAATATTACAGAGTTTAATCTAGAAACTTTACCACATTGCAATACTTCTTTGAATATATTCTTTTTTGAAATGGTATGATGATTGTAACTTGCCGACCAAATCCGCCATGTTTAAAAGGGTTGGTTAATGATAACTTTTTTTGAAGTTTTAAACAAAATAGCTAAAATAAAGGCTGAAAGACCTACGGTCGATAGCCAAGAAGATGATGCCGAAAAATAATAAATATATATTGTAATACTCTCTACAATAAATATGTTTTCTTTCTCTAGCTATCATAAATTAAGAAAATAACTAACGAATAGTTTTAAATTATACATATAATATGTATATTAACAATATAAATAAATTATCATAAAGTAATGCGATATTTAAAGCCTTATTTAATAATTTTGTTCTATTTATTTTATTTATTTATAATGAATAATTCTTGAACAGTAATGAATAATAATACATGTTTGCATACCCGTCGTAATATATACAGCAATGGTATAGAATAAATAAATAATAGCAATTCATTTCTAAACCAATTAGTAGGGGAAATATGTTATTTTTTTACACCTATTCCTGGCGTAGGAGGGTGTGACGGTGCGGTGGATATTTGATTGACGCCGGAGCAAATTAAAACATGATTAAAAGCAAATAAGTTCGGAAAAACCCTTCTTTTTTTTCCCTTCTTACAAATGTTTCGCCGACAGGAACCGAGATGAATAAACGGACGGAAGAAAGAATGGGAGGCAAGGATTTTAATCCGTGAGTTGTTGCTTAAAAAGCCATATGATGTACTAAAGCCTTAAGAAAACTCCTTTGAAAAATATCCGCGCTCATACATCATTAACGACAAGTTCTGATAAAGGAGCCAAGGAATGGAAATAAGGCCTCTCCTTACAAATTCCGGATTCGCCGAGTTTATACTACAGAATTCATACCTCCAACACATACATTCACAAGTATATATATATATATATATATATATATATATGCGAGTAAATGAGTAGTAGTATGTTTCCTTTAGTTATGCAATTGCTTGTCAGATGCAGATGTGTCTATTGTCATATAAATGCTGCTTTGACACCTCGAGTACTCCGCTTAAAATCCTAATAAGAGAACCATTTATAAGACAATGTTCGATTTATATGTACAAAACTGCAAAAAATAATAATTGCATGGCTGAATAATAATAATAATAAGAATAATCTTTATTCGGACAATTACATCTACATTTATATATACATAACAAAGATAAATAATGTCAATGTTAGTCCGTCTGGACTACAGACCTGTGGTCTTTCTGCCCTGTCTGAATTTAATTTGAAACAATAAAAAAAAGTCCTTTACTAGCTAACTTAACTGTCAAGGATTTGTACAAAAGAGTTGATGAATTGTAAGGGAAGGATGGTGATGCTTAGAAGGGATATTTCGATTTCGATGAATACAAAACTTGGTTGAAAGGAATCCATTTGATGGATTATTTGCAAATTTAGTGGTAAGACTTGATATATCGCTGGAATATTAGGGTGATTTGGCTGAATATTAATCTGTTATAGAATATAAAACGAGTGTATTTGTTGATTAAAAACGTATTGTAATTTATTTGTATAACAATATAATTATTTATAATTTCAATTTACACTTTTAAATTAATTATTAATTAAGCAGTAGTCTTTCTTATTGATATAATAAAAGACACTGTATTTCGACTACAAATTAGTTTCAATAATCAGCATTTAAATTTTGTGCAGTTAAGTTAATAAAGTTTCATATTTTAGTTGGTAACGGAAATATTCGAATAATAAGGTATAATAGTAGAAACTGTTTACTAACAAAACGGAACTCCTGAATTAATTTAAATCAGATAACGTTATATTACACAGCTAGGATTGCCAGCGGTAGATATTCAGCTGCAGCATTTTCCGGATAATTGCCTAAATAAATTCACATTAAAACAATACGAATATAATAATAATTATTTAATTAGGAAGTAACTGCCGTATATATATTAAATCAAATTAAAATAATGAGTATATATCTTCTATTAAGTGATAAATATATATAGATATATACAAATGGACACTGAAATTGAATTATATATATATATATATATATATATATATATATATATATATATATATCTGTCATACTGATATTAATAGCCAAAAAAGTATCTAGAAAGGGAACAAAAAAAGTAAATACAAGAAGTACAAGAGGTTACATGCTCCCTCGGCATCATGGAAAATAAAGGTGAATTGTGAACTCTACCCGTGCTTCTTTCGCCCAAAATTTGAAGTAAAATGTTCTCATCGTTATTTTACACAGTGTTCACGAGTGTTCACGTGATGCTCTGTTATTCTTCATTTTACGAAAGGATATAATTACCAGAATATAATAATATAATTTCATATGTAATCAATTACCGCAAAAGGCGATAAAGATGATTCAGAACTTATTGAACTTACGAAAAGACATCTCTAACGGAAATCCTAAAACTGATATTTATATATGACACCCGTTTAGATCCTGTGACCATTAATGAAGATATACGAAAATATTCAAGCAGCGAGAACTACAAAACAGTTGAATGTCTACAACAAAATATCCTTCATAGTACTCTTCTTTCAAAGTGGATGATATTAGCAGACTAGAGCAACCCGTTGCCTGGTCAAAAGGTATCTGTGTAAATCAAAAATTGTGAATCATGTAGCAACAAGAAACGTGGCGTAATGAAAGTGAAGTGTGTCGAAGCAATTCAGCCACAAATTTTGATTGTGGCCACAGCTACAGCAGACAATACAGTTAAGTTTGAGGAAATAACCCAAACGACCACAGCTAACATGAACACTCAAAACACTATACCAATTGGTACGAAGAACAATCATCCTGTTAAACGACGTTGTATTTCTTCCGTCATTAAACGTAATGGGGGTGGGATTATATTTATTGGATGTGCAAAAAATCAGCAGAATAATATTGATAAACCATTCCATTGTAATATTTGTAATGGTTCATTTTTGAGATATAATTCATTATAGAATCACAAGAGGCTGCATACAGGGGAGAAGAATTTTAAATATAATATTTGTTGATTGACTTTTTCAAAAGCTGTATATCTCAAAAATCACTCTATGTGCAAAAACCTACAGGTGTAATGTATATGGCATGCAGTTTTCTCAATCATCTCATCTAAAAAATCATGATAGAATACACTCGAGTGAACGACCATATGTATGTGAAATATGTAAACATACAATCCCTCGGAAATTGTGTAAATGAATTATCAGCATTAGTTAATCACTTTGATAAAAACACTTTTTTCAATATTTTATTTCAAAAGCATTAGTTAATAGTTATAACTTCATGGTAATACGTCTAAGGCAAAAATCACAACAGATATTAAGAATTAGATTGCTAAATTATAACCTAGTCTCCTCTTCCTATCAAGCCGTATTCCATTCGTATATGTTTTGAAAATAATATCGAAAATAATTGTCACGAAGATAGAAATATCAGAAATAAATACTTTCGAATGTGCAAGGGCAGACAGGAAAAATCACAATAGGAACATTACTTACGTAATAATTTATAGAGCTCCAAATACCAGAGACATCAAACGATTTCTTCTTAATTTGATTTTTGAATTAGAACACTTGGTATGATTTCACTTAAATTAATACAAAAATATTTCATCACGGGTTAAGTGAGAAACTAATTCATCATAGATTTCTTCTTAAGTTCGAAATATTTCTCAATATTCTAGAGACTAGTAATAACATATTATTTTATATCTGACTATTTAAATATCGATATTCTCAAAAAAAAATTATCCTCTAATGATTTTAAAAATCGAATAGATTCTTATAATAGCACCTTATTAATAAAAGAATGTAATAAAATAACCAATACAACCAAATCGTTAGCAATCACACACAAATATTACAGTGCTATACAATGAACACTGGATTCTCGAATCATCTAGCAAAAATTATCAAATTTAGAGACAAAAGTATTATTAATAATTTTGTTTTAAACGTCAGAAAGAGATCGAAATAGAGAATAAAATATCATAAGATTGTATATTTAAAAAGAAGATCAATGAAAAAAATCTTAATATAATTTTTTTTCTTAAAACCATACAGGCAAACAAAAAATTTGAAAGGCACGTTGCAGAAAACAAAAGATTAAAGACTTAAATTGAAGATTAAATTGTAAATTTGTAATACATAAATAATTAGTTAGCTAATTTTTTACAACGAACTAAAAGACTTTAATAGATTTCATTATAAATAATTGAGCCACGTACACAAACTTAGACACCAAGAATCACCGGCGGAGTTCACTCAATGATCTTCCACTCAGACCCATATCCATCCACTGTCCAGTAAAACATGTTGACAGCTTTTGAATTCTTCGTCCGTAATATATTTGAACAAATATGATATTTTTGTCCCTTCTTGGGAAATATAGTTGACACTAGTCTATCATTATGATAATATTTGAAACAATAGGTGAAGACAAAACTCATACATTACATTTTCCTAAAGAAAAATAAAAAGCTAAAAGCCAAAAGATGAAAAGTATAAGAAAGCAAGAAGCGAGAGACAAATATTCTACTTTATAACTTTTAAACTTTCTAAACATAGGAAGATAGAAAGTTAAAAAAAACATAATCTTCGACAAAAATAATGTGATAAGATACTAAAAGATAAAAGTAAAATGACGGTTGGCAGAAAAAATCCACTTTGTAACTTTTGTACTAAAATTAAAAAGTCTGGAGGCAAAAAAGACCTAAGGAGGCAGTTAACAAAAGATAAAAAGCTGAAGTCAAAGATAAAATGAGATTGCATACTAAAATTAGAAAAAGCGAAGACACAAATTATTTCTAAAGGTATGAAGGCAGAAGTAAATAATAATAATAGTCTTTATTGGTGCCCATAACAAAGTTTTATACAGATCAAAGAAATAATAATAAATAATTAACAAACCAGTAATAAATTTTACAATACATTAGATACATAGATACAAGTAGTAAAGAAAATATACAATTTATTTTTAAATGACACCATCAACGAAAAACACCAAATATAATCGAAATTAAAAGCTTTAAATGCAAAATTCAATTACTCTACTTTCTAACTATGTATTTTCCTGAAAAAAACAGAATGTTAAAGACAAAAGATTAATTACTTAAAAAGGCAGAAAATAAAAGAAAAAAATTCCAAGATAAAAAGCACGAGATTGGATTCTAACTGAAATAAAACACGATGGTAACAGCGTCTTTATTTCCCCTAAAACAGAAATACATAAGCAAAAGGATTAAAACAGAAGATGAAGGCATAAATCCTTATATATATATATATATATATATATATATATATATATATATATATAAATACATATTTTTTCTAAAGACAGAAATTCAAAAGACCAAAGGCAAAGAAAATTAAATTTGCAAGTGGTGATTTGAATAATTCTAAAAATTAAATCGCTTGCGTAAATAGCTTCAAAATTTCAAAATATATTCATCCTAAATGTGTTTTTGATTTAACTTAAAACAATTGATGTAGTTTGGATGGAAACAAAACAACAACGCTTCAAACTCGAACTGAAGACAATGAAATTTGCAAATGGTGATTTGGAAAGTTCTAAAAATTAAATCACTTGCGTAAATAGCTTAAAATTTTCAAAATATATTCATCCAAAATATGTTTTGAACAATTAGAGTGGTTAATGTTGGATAAATTAAAATCACCAACAATAGTAAAGGATGTATACAATCTAGAATGTTTTTCCAATTCATCAAATAAGTTTTCATATACTATTACTGGAGATTGTGTTGTTCTATATAAAACTACAAGATGCAATGTCTTGTATGACATATTTATGCGTATACAAGTTATATCCACATTAAAATTAACTTTAATTTTGATTTTTTCGGCAATGATTCAATGTAAGTTAAGAGCCTTCACGTCCCGTTTGACGATTCGTTCTGAATTATTTATTAAGAAAAGTATATCGAGATTGGCCATTTGTAATAAATTATTATAAAATGTAAAAGTCTTAGTATTTAATCCGCGAACATTTTGATAGTAAAATGCTACTTTTTGTTGGATGCGTACTCATTTTCTTGTTTGATTATGCACGGATTTTGCCTATTAATAAACTATAGTAGTTAAATGAAATTTATAGAATAAGTAATTGCAAAGAATTCAAAATTGAGCAAATTATTAAGAATAGCCTTTTCGCTTGAACCTCATAGTTTTCGAGAAAAATATAGAGAAACTACTATGTTGGCCACATCACCATTTTATTCTTATTTAATATTAAGAAAAGAAAAGCCGAAAAGGAAAATCACATACATGAAATAATGAAATCCAATGGAACACTTACCAAAGATGAGCTGGAAATAGCAGAAGAAATAAACGATTACTTCTCAAACATAGGAGAAAAATTAGCAAAACAACAATTAATAAACTACAAAAGGACACCACAAACAACAAATTCAGGAAAACAAATGAAAAGTTCACGAAGAACTTGACAAAATAATATCTGAACTAAAAGATAAAAGGGCAACCGGATTTGATAAAATATCAGCAAAAATTATCAAAGAAAATAAAAACACATTAATACCTATAATAGAGAGATTGGCAAACAACGTAATACGACAAGGACATTATCCAAATTACTTGAAAAAAACATTAATAGTTCCTATCTATAAAAAATGTGATAGGACGAGCCCTAGTAATTATAGACCAATTTCATTACTGTCCACCCTAAACAAGATACTTGAAAAAATAATACAGATACGGCTTATGAAACACGTGGAAAAAAACAACATCATTTACAAGCAGCAGTATGCATATCAAAAACACTCTGGAACAACATCAGCAACGTATGATTTGGTTGATTATATAAAAAATAAATTAAATAAAAAAGAAGTTGCCGTCGTTATTTTTATAGATATGAAAAAAGCGTTCGACACAATATGCAGAACTAAATTATTAGAAAAACTGAAGGCCATGGGAATCACTGACACGGAACTAAACCTGATTGCAAGATATCTATCGGAAAGACCCCAAGTAACTAGAATAGGAAACTCCAAAAGCAAGCCAACATATGCGAACTATGGACTACCTCAGGGAGGGAGGGAACCTACCGCCACTCCTATACATACTATACACCAACGACCTAGCGGAACTTGATATAAATGGCAATATGTTTATGTATGCAGATGATACATGTATTGTATATTCGGGTAGTAATACTACAGACTTACAAAGAAAAATTGACGAAGATTCCAACAAACTAGAATGATGGTTCTTCAACAATTTACTTACAATAAATGAAAACAAAACTTATTATATGCAATTTAACATAAAATCAAATATGGCGCAGCCAGAAATAAAAATAAAAGGACATACAATAAATAAAACCAGCGAGATAGATTATCTAGGACTAAGATTACAGGATAACCTCAAATGGGACGCACATATAAATAAATTATTAGGTAGAAATGTACAAACTTTAGCAGCTGTAACAAAAATACGCAATTTTATACCCCATGAAATAAAAAAACGACATCTATCATGCACTATTCACATCTACCAACAACTACTTAATAAGTGTATGGGGAAACACCTCAAAGAAAAATCTATCTGCACTGCAAATACAACAAAATAAAATCTTAAAGACACTATACTCGCTGGACAGAAGAACTCCCACCTACAGTATCTACCAAGAACTACAACAACTAAATAGAAATAAGATGTTTACAATGAACAATATACTTCTATTGTATAAAATTCAAAACAATCTAGTAAAAACAAATACAACTTTAACGCTAAACAGGGAAATACATAATTACAAAACAAGACGAAAATCATAATTCAGACCAGAAACATCAACGACAGCAAAGTACAATCATGCACTAACAACAGAAACTATAAGAATATACAACAATATACCGAATACAATACAACATTTAAAATACATACCATTTAAATTGAAAATAAAACATTTACTTATCAATGATAGAATGACATAGGTACAACTACAACAATATTAAAAAAAAATCCCCAAGCAAGCTCTCAATACCGATAGCCCGAGATGGAGATCACACCTACCAATCCCGAGGCGAGGACGTAGAGATGAAGCAGTGTGTTTTTTATGTGTATTCATTATAAAAATTTAATTAATATTAATGTACATACAGATATAAATAAATTATTATTATTATTAATATTAATAATTCGATACCAAAAATATTGTAGTGTATGCAATGTTTAAATGTGTTATCTTGTACAATGGAAACTACAAACTAGCAGTAGTCTCGTTCGATATAGAAGCACAAAGCGGATCAAATACAAAATTTGTTAATTACATTCACCTGTGGTATCATTCAAGTCTGCACAATCATATCTAATGATAACGTGTTTCCCGCAATACGGGGAGCGCAAGCTTATTGCAATTCCATTATGTTTACTACGCCTTCCAATTACGATTCTGAACTGTTGTCAGCGCAATAACCGTTCCTTATCTCTGGACTAGTCCTAACCGTAACCGTATTGTGTTCACTTCCCAACTGATTTCGACAATTTTCACACACACACGCGGAATACAGAGGGTGGCAACACGGTCCCACCATAAATACCGCCCTGTTCCTATCAAATATTTAAACCCTTTACTAAGAAACGTGGATTTTAATGCGTATCCATTATCGTTAGGTATTGCATTGTATATATAATGTGTTGGCCAACTTTTTTTTTTCGTTTGTTATCGTTATTAAGTTTGAAACTTTATGGGTTATACGAGCTTTTAGTTTTTAGGGATGGGCGCCGGAGCGTAAATTATCACGCGGTTTGATTAACTGTGATTTTGGGGAATATTTACGGGGCAGGGTGGAATACACAACTGATTTGGATTGTTAAACATATGGATTACTGCACATACACGGAAAAACTTCCTGGCGACATTTAAATTTATTGTGACATTCCAGAGGGTTTGAATTTTTGTTTTCGTTGCTAAAAGTTAAACGTGTGAATAATTATTGTATACGTTTTATGCATCGCGATTGTAGATACTGTTTTCTAAAAATATTATCTAATATGTAACTGATATTTTTATCTTAATCCCGCCATTCAAATCTAAAAAATATTATACACCTGGAAAATAAAAACTAACACTTTCTTCACAATTTAATTTTATTTTGCTAGATGTACATTTCGAGTACTATGTACTCATTATCAGAAAAATAATCCGTAAAGCTATTTGATTGAAGATTATCAAAATTAGTCATTATTATACCAGGAATATTCATAATTTAGAATAATTGCATTTTTATTTGGTGTATTTATACAAGTCCTTCAAATAATTTTTGATGATAGTTTACTTACTAGAGGGTAGGATAGAGGCCACCCACCCACCCTACATATTCATTGGTATTTGGTCATTACCGAGTCTGGTGTAGTTTTTCTTAAACAACACTCACAATTGTATTTTCAGTTTTTGAAAACTTAAGCAGTGTCTATGGCTAAGGTAAAGGAAATATGTAGGGTGGGTGGGTGGCCACTATCCCACAATCTAATTAATTAACCATTAGCAAGTGTTTTAGGAGAATTTTAATAGACAAGATATAAAATAGATAAGAAAATTTTGTATTACTTTTTCTCGTGGCAAAATAAACATAACATAATCCTCGCTCATGTTTTACTGTTTAGATTGTGAGATAGAGGCCACCCACCCACCCTACATATGCATTAGTACTATAATTACACATTACCTTAAACAACACTCACATTTGTATTTTTAGTTTTTGAAAACTTAAACAGTTTTTATAGCTTAAACAAAGGAAATATGTAGGGTGGGTGAGTATCCACTATTCCAAATCTAAATAATTAACCAACATCAATAGTTTTGGGAAAATTAAATAAAAGAAAAATAAAATAAACAAGAAAATTTTGTATTAATTTTTCTTGTGGTAAATAATAATAATAATAATTATAATAGACTTTATTATACAACAGACAAAATTTGTCCAATTACAGTATAATTATACAAAATAATAATAACAATAAAAAGCAACCAAAAATTTTATTCAAAAACATCAATTACTTCCGCAGTTTTACACATAATATGGACTGGCGAGCGTTGTAGAATATTTGTGCGGGATCTGGGCAAAGCAAAAGTACAAGCATGTCTGGATCCTGGACGAGGTACATGCAAACGAATTTGATCTAATAAAAAGCTGCAATCAATTTCATTATTAATTAATTTTCTTACAAAATTAGCACAGAAGAGATCTCGTCTCTTACTGATACAAACCAACTCATGCCGTAGAAGTAAATCTGCCTGACTACAACCTCTTTCAGGATATACTCCATCCAGTTTAAGAGATAAAAATTTTAAAAATCGTCTTTCAATACGCTCAATAGGCATATTATGAGAGGCATAAATAGGGTACCAGATAAGAGATGCATACTCAAGTTTACTCCTTACGAATGCACAGTAAAGTCGCTTAAGTAATGAATGGTCTTGAAAATATTTACTAGCACGAAAAACAAATCCAAGTGACTTAGACGACTTTAAACATACATCATTTATATGCAATGCAAAATTAAGGGAAGAAGAAAATAATACTCCGAGATCACGAACACATTCTACATTCGACAAAGACTTATCACTCACATAATAAGTTTTGTAAATTACTTCACACCTTGTATAAACCATACTATTACATTTATCAACATTCAAACACAAACCATTATCACTACACCATTGTTGAATAAAGTTAATATCAGACTGTAAAGACTGGACAGATGAGAACCCTGAGGAACCCCAGAAAGTGCTACAAATTCAAAAGAAGTGAAACCATTATAAGATACATAACACTTTCTATTGTTAAGATATGAGTAGGTTAATAGTAGCCGGCGAAAATCCAAAATTACCAACTTTGTCCAATAAGAGGGAGTGATTTACAGTGTCAAAGGCACGAGAAAAATCAGTGTAGATAACATCAACTCTACCTCTTTTATCCAATACTTCTGATATATATTGGGTAAAGCAAGCTAAGTTAGTAATTGTGGAGCGGCCGGGCATAAATCCATGTTGGGAGGGTGAAATTTTAGCCTTGACTCCATTATACAAAGTAGAATAAATTTTTAATTCAAAAACTTTAGCAAAGTTGCATAAAATTGAGACCTGCCTATAGTTATTAATAAGAGATTTATCGCCTTTCTTCAAAATAGGATTAATTCTTGTTCGTTTAAATTTATCTGGAAAAATACCAGTACTAATTGATAAATTAAAAATTATTTTAAGGGGCTTAGCAAACACCATTCTACAATCCCGAACCAAAAAGCTCGGTATTCTATCATCACCAGAACAAAAATTTGATTTTAAAGAAGACATTATTTCTACTAACTCATCCTCATCTGTAGGTGGAATAGCATAAGGTAGGGAATTAGGCGAATGATTAAGTGATGGTAACGACACGTTAATGAAAGATTCAGAGAAATTCGAAGCAAAGGCATTAACAATTTCTTGAGGATTATTGAATTCAGATTTATCATTGTGCATTTTACCTGGAATTCTTGTAGTTCTCTTTAATCGATCCATATAAGACCAGAGTTGTGAGGGATTTGATTTAATATCTTGCTGAATATTATTTAAGTAATTATTATATGTTGCTTTAATTACAGATTTAACTTGTCTCCGCACACGTCTATACTCATCGAGGTAGAAGATGTTTTTCGTTTTATTCCATCTACGACGGTAATGCTCTTTTAGTTGTATTGTTTTTTTGATTTCACATGTGAACCATTCCGGATATATCGATAAAACAGGTTTATGCTTAGGCACATGCAAATCAATAATATACAAAATATTGTAGAAGTAATCTACTGCGAGATTTACATCATTTATTTGAGACAGCATTGACCAATCAACGTCAAAAAGGGCTTTATAAAGAGATATAAAGTCAACTTTTTTAAAATTATAAGACATATTTCGAGACAAAGAAAACGGCTGAACAACTTTAGTTGAAAATTCATCAATAGTAACGCAAAGGGAAGGGTGGTAAGAGTCTTCTTTTACTAACGATACATCAGATTCTTCGACAGATACTTTTAAATTATCGTTGCTAATAACCAAATCAAGCATTTTACCATATTTGTTTCTAATTGAGTTATATTGAATGCTACCACTTGACGTTAGAAAATTATTAAAAGCATAAACTTTACCATTAGATGAAAATTTAGATTCCAAAATGTTAGATATATTAAAATCACCTACAACAATATAATTTTGGTGAAGCAATAATATTTCCAAGGCTGAGAGAAAAAGTTCAAAGTCATCACAGGAGATGTCAGGTGGAATATAGACTACACCGATTATACAAGTTATATGATTAAAATAACATTTACTTAATACTATATCAATTAAAGGTACAAGATCTATAATATGGGAAGTATCAATTAATTCATGTTTGATTGAAATAGATATAGCACACAGAACACCACCACCTTTGGACCTATTCACAAGAGAAAATTTGCGATCACATCGTTCAACATTATAATATTGTGGAAGTAATTCCCAACTATATATAGAGTCGTTTAACCATGTTTCGGTTAACAATAAAATATCAAATGACAAATCAGAAGAATTAATATATACATCTTGAAGTTTAGTATTTATACCTCTGACATTTTCATACAAGATCTTAGTATTAGTGACATGATTAGTTGGAAATAATGTGCTAGTATTAGTTAGTTTTTTGTTGAAATTATTACGGGGATTCCATTTTTATAAATAATTTTTAAATTAGTTTCACCATTATTAGTACGATTAATTAATTCATTTTTTACTACCTTATATAGATCATTTTGCTTCTGAGTTTTATCATATGATAGCCGAATTGCAGAGTATTTCTCAGTTGATTTAATATCCTTATATCTTTTTATTACTTTGTGCACATCATCAGCTGAAACCAAGAATAATTTAATAGGTCTTGCTCGATCATTCTTAGTACTATCATATTTTCCTAAACGCAAATTACAAAAATTTTAAAATAAATACAACAAAACCCTCTTTCATGCTTTAGTGTTTGGATTGTGGGATAGAGGCCACCCACCCACCCTACATATTCATTGGTACTACAATTACAAAGTCTGGTATAGTTTTTCTTAAACAACAATTACAATGGTATTTTTAGTTTTTGAAAACTTAAACAATGGTTATAGCTTAAACAAAGGAAATATGTAGGGTGGGTGAGTGTCCACAATCCTACAATCCAAATAATTAACCAGCATCAAGAGTTTTGGGAAAATTATATAAAAGAGAAATAAAATAAACAATAAAATGTTGTATTAATTTTTCTTGTGGTAAACTAAACACAGCAGAACCCTCGCTTATATTTTACTGTTTAGATTGTGGGATAGAGGCCACCCACCCACCCTACATATTTATTGGTACTACAATTACAGAGTCTGGTGTAGTTTTTCTAAAACAACACTCACAATTGTATTTTAATTTTTGGAAAACACAAACAGTGTCTGTGTCTTAAGTAAATGATTTATGTAGGGTGGGTGGGTCACCTCTATCCCATAATCTAACTAATTAACCATTAGCAAGGGTTTTGGGAAAATTAAATAAAAATGAAATAAAATAGATAAGACAATTTTGTATTAATTTTTCTTGTAGTAAAATAAAAACAGCATAACCCTCGCTGATGTTTTACTGTTAGGATTGTAGGATGAAGGCCACACACCCACCCTACATATTCATTGGTACTACAATTACAGAGTATGGTATAGTTTTTTTTAAACAACACTCACAATTGTATTTTTAGTTTTTGAATACTTAAACAGTATCTGTGGCTTAAGTAATGGAAATATGTAGGGTGGGTGGGTGGCCACTATCCCATAATCCAATTAATTAACCATTAGCAAGGGTTTTGGGAAAGTTTAATAAAAAAGAAATAAAATAGACGAGAAAGTTTTTTATTAATTCTTCTCGTGGTAAAATAAACACAGCACAACACTCGCTGATGTTTTATTATTTAGATTGTGGGTTAGAGGCCACCCACCCACCCTACATATTCATTGGTACTACCATTACAGAGTCTGGTGTAATTTTTCTTAAACAACAGTCACAATTGTATTTTTAATTTTTGAAAATTTAAGCAGTGTATGTGGCTTAAGCAAAAGAAATATGTAGGGTGGGTGGGTGGCCACTATCCCACAATTAAATTAATTAACAATTAACAAGTGCTTTTGGTGAATTTTAATAAACAAGAAATAAAATATACAACCAAAAAATTTGTATTAATTTTTCTCGTGGTAAAATAAACATAGCACAATCCTCGCTGATGTATTACTGTTTGGATTGTGGGATAGAGGCCACCCACCCACCCTACATATTCATTGGTACTACAATAGCACAGTCTGGTGTAGTTTTTCTTAAACAACACTAACAATTGTCCTTTTAGTTTTTGAAAATTTAAACAGGGTCTGTAGCTTAAGTAAAGGATTTATGTAGGGTGGGTGGGTGGCCTCTATCCCACAATCCAAATAATTAACCATTAGCAAGTATTTTGGGAAAATTTAAATAAAAAGGGAATATGGCAATAATATTTTCTGCTTTGAAATATTTTTTTACGTTTGCAAGTTTTCATAAAAAACAAAACCAAAAAGTTTTATTGAAAAATTGAGAGGTAAAGTTCATTCATACATATCTTTAATTAGTTCTATGAAATAGGTTTCAATTGAAAATTATTTTGAAGGAATTGCATTATCTTAATTACTTCGAGGCTCTGGACGTTTAAAAGCTATTGAAAAATTCAGGAATATTGCTGTGAAAAGTGACCGAACTATCCTAAAAATTGAAGAGGAAAATGCAATAAGAACTTAAGAATTTAAAGTATGTAGAGATGTCGGAGGAGTTGATTTGCAAATTTTAACGGAAAACTGAGTATCTCCCGGTATATTACACAAGAAATTAATGTTTATTAATAAAATGTTCGTGACTTTAATATTCCAAATTACTATAAATCGTTAGAAAATTGGCTAAACTAAATAATATAAATCTTAATGACTTTATTCAACAGAACACTAAAATTAATATAAATAACAAACTATTAGAACTTAATTTAACTACTAAAAACATTGATTGTAGTTTCTAAGATTGATAATCACCACTCAGCTCTTAGTTTTTCAATTTATTACACTGCAAAATCCAAAAAATTACAACTTTTGTTAAGCCAATTTTATTGTATTATATAAAAACATATTTAATTGTTATTGGTCTGATCGTATTAATACAAATACTGATGTCGATTCATGCTGTGATTTATTTCATCGCAAACTTTGTAATATTTTTGATGAGTATGTTAATCTCCTAAAGTAAAGAACTTTAAATATCCGTGTTGGTTAAGTTAAGAATCAATAAGGCTAATAGTAAAGAAAGAATACTATAGAAATATGTGTAATGTAGTGGAATTATTTAATTTATGAACTACAATTTGTGTGTTACTTTTCCCAGGTGCTTGGTTCTGAAATAACAGAAGATTCGTGAATAATATTAAATCCCCGAATTGCCTGCAGCGAGTCCACTTACATAAAATAACACGAGAAATTTAAAAATTGCATATTAATTACAGTTTCGTACCTCTATTTAAATAATTGTATATGGAACGAATACTTTAAAAGGTATAGTTACTAATTAAAACGTTTTATTACATTAAATATACAAAACTCAGCTTTAGAGGGATTTCTTGATACCAATATTTAAATTGTATTTCTATACGTTATGTTATTATTGCAAATCACGTAATTTGTCTGCATTTGTAATGTTTATACTTAACTAGTTTATATTGTTTAAAATTGGATGAATGTTTTGTATTGACAGACTGATTAATTTTGTAATCTAATGTAGATATATAAATTTAAAAAAAAACACTTATTATATAAGTATGGATTTGTAAGATATCAATCGAATAATTAACTGAATAATTGATATAACAAGTATTTAATTAATCATTGGCTTTGTGTCACCCTGTTAGCCATTAAAATGTTTATTTTAATAATATGTTTTGTGCAATAAAATTAAAAAAAAACAATAGCATTTTATTTTACTATACATTTACTCTATATGCAGAAAATTTGGTACATTAATAACGCTAAATTACACACAAAAATATAATAAAATATTTATGACGTAAATATTGCGCTAGTAAAATCACAAAACATTTTAATTGGATAAATAATTCTTGTGCAATTGTTGATTTACAAATTGTTAATTGGACTTTTCATTTTTAGTACATGAATAATTCAATTTAACTAAATATTTAATTTGTAGTATTTTTATGTGACTCGTTTTATTAGTTATTATTGTTATTTAATTTATTTATCTCAATTTATTTTATTTATTACCGCATACATGTCAACAATACATTTTTTAATATATTCTATATGTTATTTTAATCCGTTTTTGAGTATTTTTATAAATTTAAAATTACTACTTAAATTACTTTAATTATTCAAACTTAAATAGTTTAATGTTACAAGTTTCAAATGGAACGATTAAATTATTAAAATTAATTAGGAAGATTCGCAGTAATTGTCTCAAATTTATTTAAACGATCAACTACAATCATTCATGCTTATGCAGCTTTGAAATTTGTGGATATAATTTGATCACTCTAACAGCCAGTTCCCTTGCATTTTCCATGCGCCGCTCGCTTTATTTTAATTAACCTAATTAAAGTTGATAACCGTCCAGGAAAATGAGATTCCTGACGCCCGTTAGGAACATATGTAATAAAAGACTCATTAATAACAACACAGCTTCGATATTAAATAAATCCTCATGATAATTATAAATTGGCCACGTGATATATAATGTTTAAATATGTATCTACTGTGCCTTATATTTATATATTTCGTGTAATGAAAAGTTTTAATTAAAAACTAGACTATTTAAAGTGCGAATTTTTATATATTCAAATGTAGGTAGGAAATTTTAATTAACACCTGTGCAAATTTTAAAATGCTCGTGTTATTTCACATCTGAGGACACGCTTAAGGCAATCGAGGTTTTCATAATATCGTTCATGAATATTCTAAGGTGCAATTACTAAACACATTTTAATTAATAGTTCAAAGATTGCATAATTCCACCACTTTTTTAAAATGCATACTATACTAGTAAATATTGTTAATATATAATTCTGCACAAATAAAATTAATATTAATATAAAATGTTTATATAAATTACAAATACAAATTTTATATAATTATTTCTCTTAATAGTCATAATTGATGTAAATAGTGGTAATTATCCGTCAGCACATATATGTATTCTTACCTGTGATTAAATGGTGCTTTTGTTGATAAATGTGATTATATATAATTACAGCTTAATTGTGTCCGCGATAAGTGATTATTTAGTAGATTTAAAGCGTATTTATCTTAAACACCTCACGTTTTCGTATTATCGTAAAGCTTTGTGTGCCACTATGAATTCATTCATTACATTGTTGAAATGGATGTGGTTATAAATAGGATTAATTAATTACTAACAGGCAGTAAATATAAAGCCGGGCCTCCACTTTATATTACAATAATTGGATACATTAATTATATGATATTAGTGTTACTGCTATCTGGGACGTGTACGTAACGACAACAAAATTTTATAACTAGACTTACAGTTGTAATGTTTCCTAATAAAGTAGACATTTCATGTTCGCCTTATATATCCCTCGTAAAAGTCTACATCATAATGTCACTGCCCTGCTAAATAAGATCAACGTTATTATCCATGCTCTAAAATATAGCGTGGAAAAGAAATTTTATTGACTCTGCAAATATAAACGCAGGACATTATAGGTTTTCTTGATAACAAATCATTATATAGCAGGTGATGGCAGCTATAAGTTATAAAATTCAATGACGGGCAGTGCTTAAGTTCGAGAAGTAAAATGTAAATAAAATTAATTACCCAGTGAAAAATAAGTGTAAATACGATTATTGAAGATATGGTTAAGAAAACATCACCAGAGATTCTGCCTAATCTCTAGTGATGTTTTCTTAACCATATCTTCAATAATCGTATTTACACTTATTTTGTGAAAGTGCAGTGAAAATGAAAGAGCCTACAAATTATTCATGGATTGATAATTCAGCAAAATTCTTTCTCAAAGAAAGCTTTCCTTGTTTTCTTCTGAAACTTTAAAGCAAGAATGCTTTATTCTTTGTAATTGTGGACAATTTTTTCCATGCTGCGAATAACATTAAATTTAAAACACAATGTAGATATTAGTAAGTATCAAGCGTGCATAAGATGGGTACAAACCAAAAAATAAATCAAAATTTTTATGCCACAGCAAATAAAATCATTCCTAGTGAAAGCCCCTTACTTACAAAGGAATATTTTGCAATGTATAAATTCATAACAGCCGTATTTTAAAAGATTTGAATTGCTTCCAAATATATGGATCTTGTAAATAATACACGTTTCTTCTTAAACCATCAGCGAGAAAAATGCACCAAACAGCCCGTTTGGATAAAAATAAACTTGGCAGCCTCGTGACATTTCTAAATCTGCCAAATTTGAATTTGTATACGGGCTACTGTCTTAGACGATCTTTAGCAAGCATTTTAGTAGACTCCGGTGCAAATATTACTGCGTTTAAATGAAATGGGGGATGGCATTCCACTTCTGTAACTGAAGGATGTATTAACCATTCATTCAAACTACTAATCAAATATTATATTTCATTTATGATTATTTTTATC
Source organism: Ontholestes murinus (assembly GCA_963969525.1). NCBI lineage: Eukaryota > Metazoa > Arthropoda > Insecta > Coleoptera > Staphylinidae > Ontholestes > Ontholestes murinus. Next base: position 64,394,912 of record OZ018396.1, read on the forward strand.
CCTATAAATGAAATATAATGCTGTCGAATAATCGCCATTTCCTTTAAAGTCAAATATGTAATCAATAATATGGGATATACAACAGCCTGTACATGTCAATTTAATATTCTACGCTGAACAAAAGTACGTAAGTTCTAGCATTGGATAATTTAACGTACGCCAAATTAAATTTGTTATTAAAACAGGAGTACTTTTTTTTAATGTGTGATATTAAATATTAAATATTATATTTATAAATGTATCACAAAATAAAAGCCTCCACAATTAATTATTTAAATTAAATGTGTTTCTATATACAAAGCATTTAATTGAATTATTGGCGATAACTAAAATTTCACATTATTTAAAATTAAATGGTATTGATGTTTGTTAAAATAAACAATACATATTAATAAAGGTAGAAACATGCACACTATTTATTATGGATTAGAATAAAATATTTATTGATTTTGTAACACAATTCTAATATTGAACTGAAATTCATGGTACAATAAAATATAAATTTTGATAAAATCATTTTCCTTAATAAAATACTGACAGTATATGATTTTAAAAATATTTTCATTAAACTATGGCAATGTTTAACCACACAGTAAAAGATCTTATAACAATAAAATTTTTAATAATTAATTTTGATAATAATAGAAAACATTATTAATTAAACTCTTGTCTATGTTTTATTGATTGGAGGGTAGGATAGTGGCCACCCACCCACCCTACATATATATTTTATCACTTATCACTATCACTGTATTGTTTCCCCAAATTTAAAACAAATTAATGTTGATGTTATTGACAAAACAACAATTACTGCTTTAGCTTTATAATTTGCATGTATGTGGGTGGGTAGGTGTCCACTATGCCACCCTCTAATCAATAAATAATAAGCGAGAGTTTAATTATTAAAGTTTTTTAATATTAAAAAATCTTTGCATTTATTTGTGGCGTAAGTATTCTCTTCTATGATTTTAACTTTTAAATTAACTGATGTTTAGAGTATACAAACTGTAGGATAGCGTAGTTGCTACCCACCCACCGTACATATATGCAGAACATTAAGCTAAAACAGTAATTGTGGTTTTCTCAATAACATCAACAAAAAAACTACTTTAAATTCGGCAAAATAAAATAGTGATAGTGATGGAAGATTAACTATATATGTAGGGTGGGTGGGTGGCCACTATCTCACTTTTCAATCAATACATCATAAGCGCGAGTTTAATTTATAATTTTTCTATTATTAAAAGATATTTTCATTTATTTAATTCAGGATAGTGGCCACTATATCACAATCCAGATTGTACACGCTAAACAACAATTTAGTAAAAAAATAAAAGCATAGAAGAGAACATTTACGCTATAAATATATGCAATGATCTTTTAATAATTGAAAAAATGTTAATTGAACTCTTGCTTATGATTTATTGATTAGAGGGGGGTACAGTGGCCACCCACCCACCCTTGATATATAGTTTACCTTCCTTCACTATCACTGTTTTGTTTTCTCGAATTAAAAGTAATATTCGTGTTGATGTTATTGAAATAACCACAATTACTGGTGGGTGGGTGGCCACTATCTCACCCTCCAGTTTAAGAGCCGAGAAAGCAATATTTTCACTATAAAGACACTCAAACATATTATATTAATGATAAAAATAAATAATTCATTTTTGAAATCTAGCTTATGTTTAATTGATTTAAGGGTAGGATAGTGACCACCCAACCACCTTACATATATATTTATTCTTCAAGCACTATTACTATTTTATTTTCCCGCATTTAAAGCAAGAATTTGTCTTGATGCTATTCAGAAAAGCATAATTACTGTTTTAGCATAATTTTCTGCATATATGTAGGGTGGGTGGGTGTCCATTGTGCTATTCTCCAATTTATATACGCTAAACAACAGTTTAAAAATTTAAAAGCGTAGAAGGGAATATTTGCGACAGAAATAAACGCAAAGATGTTTTATTAATAGAAAAATTATTAATTAATCTCTCGCTTATGATTTATTGATTGGATGGCGGGATAGTGGCCACCCACCCACCCTACATATATAGATAACTTTCCATCATTATCAATGTTTGGTTTTCCCGAAATTAAAATAATATTCGAGTTAATGTTGTTGAGAAAACCACAATTACTGCTTTAGCTTAATGTTCTGCAAATATATAGGGTAAGTGGGTGGCCACTATCTCACCCACAGTTTTTATACACTAGATAATAGTTTACTTTAAAATTAGGAGCACAAAAGAGAACATTATCTATGTAAACAAATATCTTATAATAATAATTAATATTAATTAAACCCTCGCTTATGTTTTATTTATTGAAGGGTGGGATAGTGCCCACCCACCCAAGCTACATATATATTTAATCATTTATCACGATTACTGTTTTGTATTTGCAAATTTAAAACAGTTTTAGTGTTAATGTTTAAAAAAACACACAATAAGTCTTTTAGATTAATTTTCTGCATATATGGAGGGTGGGTGGGTGATAACTATCTCACCTTTCAGTTTGTATATGCTAAACAACAATCAATTTCAAAATTAAAAGTAAAGAAGGGAATATTTGCGCCATAATTAGATGCAAACATATTTCAATAATAGAAAAATATTAATTTAACTCTCGTTTATGATTTATTGATTGGAGTGTAGGATAGTGGTCACCCACCCACCCTACATACATAGTAATCTTTCATCACTATCACTGTTTTATTTTGCCGAATATAAAACAGTATTAGTATTAATGCTATTGAGAAAATCACAATTACTGTTTTAGTTTAATGCTCTGCGCATATGTAAGGTGGGTGGGTGGCCACTATCTCACCCTCGAATTTGTATTCGCTAAAAAGAGTTTGTTTATAAATAAGGAGCACAAAAGAGAACATTTACGCTATAAATCAACAAATATTTTAGTAGTGATAACAAAATATTAATTATACTCTCGCTTTTGTTTCATTAATTAGAGGGTAGGATAGTAACTACCCACCCACCCTACATATATGTTCAATCATTTATCAATATCACTGTTTTTTGTTCTCAAATTTAAAACAGTATTATTTTTGATGTTTAAAAAAAACAAAATGAACCCTTTAGCTTAATTTTCTGCATTTATGTAGGGTAGGTGGGTGGCCTCAATCCCATCCTACAGTTTTTATACACTAAGCAACAGTTTATTTCAAAATTAGAAGCAACGAAGTGAATATTTGCGCCACAAATAAATGCATAGATGTTTCCATAATAGAAAAAATATGAATTAAACTCTGGCTTATTATTTATTGATTGGATGGTAGGATAGTGGCCACCCACCCACCCTTCATATATAGTTAACCTTTTGTCACTATCACTGTTTTATTTTACCGAATTTAAAGCATTATAACTGTTGATATTATTGAGAAAGCCACAATTACTGTTTTAGCTTAATTTTCTGCATATACGTAGGATGGGTGGGTGGCCACTATTACATTCTTCAGTTTTAATACCCTTAACAACAGTATATCTAAAAATTAAGAGCACAAAAGGAAACATTTTCTATTTAAGCAAATATCTTATAGTAATAATTAATATCAATTAAACCCTCGCTTATGTTTTACTGATTGGAGGGTAGGATAGTGGCCACTCACCCACCCTACATATATATTTAATCATTTATCACTATCACTGTTTTGTATTCCCAAATTTAAAACAGTTTTAGTGTTTATATTTAAAAAAAAAAACACACAATAGTTCTTTTAGATTAATTTTCTGCATATATGAAGGGTGGGTGGGTGGCCACTATATTACCTTTCAGTTTGTATATGCTAAACAACAATTAATTTAAAGGAAATAATGGAATATTTGCGCCATAACTAAATGCAAACATCTTTTAATAATAGAAAAAATATTAATTGAACTCTCGCTTATGATTTATTGATTGAAGGGTGGGATAGTGGCCACCCACCCACCCTACATATTTAGATAAACTTCCATCACTATCATTGTTTTGTTTTCTCTAATTTAAAGCAGTATTTGTGTTGCTAATATTAAGAAAAACCACAACTACGGTTTTAGCTTAATGTTCTGCGTATATGTAAGGTGAGTGGGTGGCCACTATCCTACCCTCCAGTTTATATACGCTAAACAACAGTTTATTTAAAAATTAAAAGCATAAAAAGGAATACTTGCCATATAAATTAAAGCAAAGATCTTTTAATAATAGAAAAAAATACTAATAAAACTCCTGCTTATGATTTATTGATTGGAGGGTAGGATAGTGGCCACCCTCCCACCCTACATATATATTTAATCATTTATCACTATCACTCTTTTGTTTTCCAAAATTTAAAACAGTATTAGTGTTGATGTTTAAAAAAACACAATAACTAATTTAGATTAATTTTCTGCATAAATGTAGGGTGGGTGGGTGGCCACTATCTCAGCCTCCAGTTTGTATATACTAATCATCAATTCATTTAAAAATCAAAAGCACAGAAGGGAATATTTGCGCCATAAATAAATGAAAAGATCTTTTAATAATAGAAATATTATTAATTATACCCTCGCTTATTATTTATTGATTAGAAGATGGGATAGTGGCCACCCACCCACCCTGCATATATAGTTAATCTTCCATCACTATCACTGTTTTATTTTCTCGAATTTAAATAAATATTCGTGTTGATATTATTGAGGAAACCACAACTACGGTTTTAGCTTAATGTTCTGCGTATATGTAGGGTGGGTGGGTGGCCACTATCCTACCCTCCAGATTATATACGCTAAACAATAGTTTTATTTAAAAAATTAAAAGCTTAAAAAGGATTGCTTGTGCTATAAATAAATGCAAATATCTATTAATATTACAAAAATATTAATTAACTCTCGCTTATGATTAATGGATTGGAGGATGGGATAGAGGCCACCCACCCACCCTACATATATAATCGATCTTCTATGAATATCACTGTTTTATTTCCCAGAATTTGAAGCAGTACTAGTTTTGATTTTATTGAGAAAACCACAATCTTGTTTTAGTTTAATTTTCTGCATTTATGTAGGGTGGGTGGGTGGCCACTATCCCACCCTCTAATTAATTTACGTTAAACAACTGTTTGTTATAAAATTAAGAGGACAGAAAGGAACTTAATATTTAACTGATCCTCACATTAATCTTGAATCGTTTTATTCTTAGTAAAATTTCAAAAAAAAATTTTAAATGGTTTTACAATGTTTCTAAAAAAATATTTTTATTTTATTTAATTTTAAACAATTTTTCTGTCTTAGAGCATATTTGCTACCTCGGCATCATGGACTAAAAACAAGGGTTAGAGTGGAAGATTTTGGCAGCTGCATGCAATTTAAAATTTTTGTACGTTTTCTATAATATTTGTTTATTCATTTATTTAAACTGTACATTGCCTTGTTAGAACTGTACATAAAGCCACAAGTAATCAGAAAAATGTAAAGTTAATGCTTGTTGCGCTACACTCTTGATGGAAACAGATATTATTATTAGGTGGAGAATAACACTTGTTTTGTTCCATATTGTTTTTATTTTCAGTTGCCTGACACGTGTTTCGGTCTTCGCAGACCATTATCAAAGTTAAAACTAATTACAAATGAGAAATGTACAACCATATATACTGAAGCAGGTAATTAATTGATGGACAGCCCCGCGATTAAAATGCTGTCGGCCTGGATTAGCTCCTGTTGGTTGTTAAGGACGTTA